>PVJA010043697.1:0-16654 GCA_004027025.1 Myocastor coypus | reverse complement strand
TATGGCCGGCTCAGCCCGCCCTGAGGGCAGGGCTGGCGCAGCATGTGGTGCCGGGGATCGAACCGCGGTCCCTGAAGCCGCCCAAGCTTTCCCAAGCAGGCGCTTTAGACCACTGAGCCATCCCGCCGGGCCCCAACCTCAGGGTCTTTGGTTCGATCCCCAGCACCATATGCTGCACCAGCCCCACCACCAGGGCAGGCTGAGCTGGCCAAAAAAAGGAAAAGACTAGCAGCCCTCCAGGTTAGGCAGAAGCAGGGGCCAGGGGTTCAATCCCCAATTCCCAGCACACCATGCAAGCCCTGCCCCCAGGGCCCATTGTGGCAGCAATAGACTGGGCATGGTGGCAGATGCCTGTGATCCCAGGACTTGGGAGGCTGAAAAATAGGAAGGATCACTACAAGTCCCATCTAAGTAGTGAGACTCTGTAGACCCTGTACTAAATACATTAAACAAACAATAAATAATAGTAATAATAAAAAGACTGGCAGCTCCTCTTCCTAGCTTTGGCCCTTATGAATTTCAGAGGCCTGTGTGCTAGCCACATTCCAAAATCCAATCCTTGCCTCAGGCACTGTTTACCATCCTGTGACGTCCCCAAGGCACACCCCAGTTGTTGTCCCGCCTAACCAGCTGGGCAGTCCAGGCAAGCCTCATTGCAAAGCTGTCAGGGCAAAGGCAAGAGGTTACATAATTCCAATTAGCAAGAGCCCCTCCGCCTCTCAACAGCCCTGGACCACTTCATCATCTTTTCCCTCTAAGGAAATAATCACAATTGCCACCAACATCCCGGAGACAAAAGCCGACAGAATAAACACGGTGCTCCCCAGCAGACCTCAGGATTAAAATGTAATCTCAAAATAAAGTCTAATAACTTTCCCCCTTTTGAACACACTTGGAATAAAATTAGCATATAAATCAAAGCTTAATTAGGACATTGTAACAATGAACAGCTCCGGCTGGTATGAAAGGTTTTGGGCCCAATATGAGGCATCAAATAAACACCGTAATTAGAGAACAAAATCAAGGCAGTCTCTTGGTAATCAATCACCCAGCTAGGTTCAAGCCTTTCAGCTTGTGGGTCACCTCTGTTTTCTGTCGCATAGATCTTGCCTCCCAGCCAATCTCTCTCAAGAAATGCCACACGCTTTCCAGGCTGAGTCCCTGGCTCCTCTCAGCTCCCGCTGGTCGGTGCGGTTGCTTGGCCCTGAGCAGAGGTGGGGGAAAACTTCCAAGTTGCGCAGAACAATAGCCTCCCGGCTGCAGAATAAAGCGTGTTCCTTCTTCACGCTGCACCAGGCCCAGCAGCTGTTGGTTTTATCCAATCCAGATAAATGGCTGCCTGGGCCAGAAAGCCAAGAAAGCCAGGAATCTTGAAGAAATGTTTCTTCTTTTTTTTTTTTTTTTTTTTTTTTGAGACAGGGTCTCACTGTGCAGTTCAGGCTGGCTTTGAGCTCACTTTTGTAGCCCAGGCTGGTCTCGAACTCACAACGATCCTCCTGCCTCAGCCTCCCAAGTGCTGGGATTACAGGCATGAGCCACCACGCCCGGCTAAGAAATGTTTCTTCTAATTTCAGTATGATCCAGTCGCAGTTTCCTAGTTGTCCCCTACATACCAAACAAATGTCTGTCTTGGGACCTGGGCACAAGTTGCCCCCTCCTTGGAATGTTCTTCCACCATGTGGCTTTCTTCCTCCCTTCCTTGGGATCTTCCTGCAAAAATGTCACTTTCTCAAAGCAAACTTCTCTAATCCCCTTATCTCAAAGAGCACTTCCTATGGCTTTTAATTTCTTCTGCCTGGGAGTTTTAGGGGCCACTTGATAGCACCCTTCTACCCTATGGATGCGGTAGCAAAAAAAGAAAAGGCAAGCTAGGTAAGAGAACAAAATCTCACCTTTCTTTCCAACGCAGCTGATGTTTGGAAATGTGGCTTAGAGCCGAGGGTAGGTGCGCTCCTGGGCACCAGTGTGCAGGCAGGTGACAGAGGGGGGCCTCATCTAAGAGGCAGGAGGAGCAGGGAGCGGAGCTCTGGGGCAGGAAAGGAAGAAGAGGGCTCTCCGGGGTGTCGAGCTGGACCTCCTCTTGCAGCAGAGTTCCCTAGGGGAACCTGGGAGCATCCTCTCATGTGCAGCAGGAGCATTAGAAACAGAGAAGCCAACCCACCCCAGCTGCTTGAAGCTTCTTGCCTAGCTCCTGCTCCCACCTGAGGGAGCCCCGCTGTATGTGTTTATTCCCCCTCAGTGCAAGCCACACTGGGGGCTAGGCTTTGCTTTGTTCCCAGCTGGATTGAGCTTCTGGGGTCCTGGGCAAAGCCAGGCATGTGGCAGTTGTTGAACAAATAGCTGGGGAATAAAAGAACACAAGAACCTTTACTCATATTTTTAAAGCCATTGTATATTATTTGGCGGTATTATGCTGGGGCTGTAGTTGCCTTTAATCCTGTAGACCCGGGGAATGGTTTTTTGGGTCTCTTCCATTTCCTTTGGACAGTTAAGAGGAATTCCCTTGGTCTCGCCTTGCTGACCTTCCTGATTTCTCACCCTTCCAGCTTTATACCTTCTCATCCCCTCGAGTCTAAGCTCCACGAACGCAGGGCTCTGTCTGTCTGGTGCTGTATTCTCGGCCCCTAGTGGCAGCGGTAAGGAAGGCAGAGGAGAAGGAAAGGTGAGAGGAAGAAGGAGTGGAGGGATGGGCGTCCTTTCTTTCTAACCCTCCTTCCTCAGGGCTGGACTTGTCTCTTAAGGAGGCCCAACCCTCTGTGTTCACAGGAGGAAGACGCCTGTCACTTCCACTAGCAGAAGAAAGGTCATGCAATCTGTCCAGGGCCACAGGAGCAAAGTCATAGAAGGTGGCAGTGGGAAAGACCACCCTCCAAGCCACATAGTTCCGAGGACAATGCCTCTTGTGTGGCTGCTTTTCTCTCAAGACCATGTGTCAAACACCAGTTGTGACAAATCCGCTTTTTCTTTTGGGAGCCAACGAGAGAAGAGGAGGAAACGCTGTGAGCGGAAGCTGGGCTTGTGTTTCCAGCTCCCTCGACGGAGCCTTCTGCAGAGGTCATGCTGGGGTAAGGCAGTGGCACCTCCAGCTTCTCTGCTTCTCCCACTCTGTGCCTCCGCCAGCTCTCTTCAGACCCTGACACTGTCCCCAGACCCAGTCACAGAAGTAGAGCTCAGGGCCCGAGCCATGTTTCCTGAGCATTTCTGTTCCAGCTCTGGCTCTGTTGAGAACGGTGGTGATGGGGTGTAGGGCCCCGAGGAAGTGCAGGAGATCGTGCCCAGAGGGCCCCAGCACAGGGAAGAGGCAGATACCCGGACACCCACACTGTGACCTGCCTCTTCTGCACCAGGCTGGCCTCACACAGGTGTCCCTGTGTGCCCGCTGAAGCCAAGCCCCTCCCATCCTCAGCTAAGCTGCGTGGCCCTGTGAAGCAGTTGCCGTACGAGCAGTCCCATTGCATGGGCGAGGGAGGCCATGCCAAGAGACACAAGCTCCTTATGGGAGGTCCCGCAGAATCAGCGGTGATGGGGAAAGGCTCAAGGCAGGGCGAGTCTAGCAGCAAAGGTGAAGCACGTGAGCTCCTCCAGCCCAGCCCGTCTTCCGTGTTCTCCTTCTCCTTCAAGCTCCTCTCCTAGAGCCAACCAAGAATGAGGGAGGAGGGCAGGAGGACCTTGCAACATGGCAACCTCCGTCCCTTTGGCCAGGCAGGCGGACATGGCTCTACGCCTTGCTCACGTTCTGCAGGAGCTAAATCCCAGTGAAGCCTATGTGACGTGAGAGGGAATGGCGCGGAAACCCCATGCAATCAGCGAAGAAAGAAGGGCCTTGTCGGGACAGTGCTCTGCGCAAACTGACTTCTAAGGTGGATCCTGCAGAAAACCGGAAGTTCAACTTATCTGTGAGGACTTTTTACCCAGGAATCACACTTGCAAAGACTTTGAGGAGGAGCGTTCCAAGAAGCCACCAGTCTCTACAGCAATGGGGGCGCAGTCAGGAGGACGTGGCTGGATGCAGGAGGTGAGACCAGTCATGCAGACGGCACCAGATTGCTATGACAACAGTGGATATCCTTGGGGAGGTCCAAAGGCTTCCACTTGCCTAAAGAAATGTCAAAATGCGGGCCATACGTGGACCAACAGCTCCGGTGTGTGGAAATGTGGTGAAAGTCCAAAACATTTACCCTTCCCCCACTCCACTAATCCAGAGACGCCTGGCCTGCACCAAGCATTCCCGTAGGTGACAGGCACGCAGGAGCACAGCCACACCCCCTGGTCCACATGCTGAGCCCACCTCGTGCCTTAGGACAGCCCCGTGTAGGGACTGTGTCCCTGAAGCCAACACAGGCCACGTAAAGGAGAGGTTTATCTGGCTTATTTCAGCCTGCAGTCAGCTGGCTTCAGGGCCGAAGGGCATGGTGGAGGACAGCCAGCCCAGCTGCCGGAGGCCAGGAAGTGGAGAGGAGAGGAAAGAAGTGGGGATCAAAATATCCCCTTCCAGGTCCCTCCCCCAGGGACATACCTTCAACTAGGCCCCGCCTCCTCGCAGCACCTTCAGCCTTCAATTCATCAGCAGACAAATCTGTACCCTGGGTGCCAATCTTCCATAAACATGCGAGCGTGGGGACATCAAAACCTTTTTGAGGGGGTGGGTTAGCCCGCACTGGGGCAGGGCTAGAGCGGCATGTGGTGCCGGAATCGAACCACAGTCCCTGCGCACTTGCCTAAGCAGTCGCTTTAGACCGCGGAGCTATCTTACCAGCCCAACATCTTGGATCTAAACCATAGCTGCTGGGGCCAGAGTTTTCGACCAGCTACCAGCATCCTTTCATCGGCAATGAACTCCAGGCTAGGGACCAGGTGCTGTGCTAGGTGCTCTTACAGAATGGTCTAGTTTGCATCCCACAAAGAAACTCCAGGCATTTTCCAGAGTCTCAGCTGGACCTCCCTGGAACCAAGACAGACACTGCTTCACAGTTCCAGATGGACAGCTCTGCACAGCTTAGCACAGAATAAGCCATTGGGGGCTGCTCTGGAAAATGAACTTTGCTAATAGAATCTAGGGTAATGAAATCAATGTCTGCAGACCTGTAATTCATTCTGCATAAAATTTACACACTTGACACCGCTGAAATCTTGTTAAATGACTGTAGTCAGCAAAGCTTGGCCCAGAGAGGAGGTGGAGGATGAACAGATTGGTTCAAAAATGCCTTCAGTATCGCCTCCTGTTATTTTTGGGGTTTTTTCTACAGAATGAATGCAGGTGCCACTGAAGCAGTGATAGCTCAGTTTCTTATTGCAACATAGGATGAAATCTAACTTCCTTTATTCTGTCCATAAGGCCCTGTGTAAGTCACCCATTGCCCGTTTCTGACACTGTGACTCTCTCCTCTCTCCCTTCTCCAGACTGACCCTCCCCGTGCAGTTCAAGTAGGCCTATCTCACTCCCAGCTCAAGGTCTTTCTGTCTTGAGATTGCTCTGCCTAACATGAAATTCCCCGATTCTCCTACGACTGGCTGTGATTCTTCTGAAAAGTCACACTCCAGCATCATCTCCTCAGAGAGATTCTGGCTGACCAGCCCTCAGTCCCCCGGTGTAGCACACTCCATTCTCTGAAATTACCTTGCGCTTTAGATTTACCTTCCCCCACTGATCCAAAGCCATCGTTTAGAGCAAAGCCCAAGGCTTGTCCCTTGTTGAGCACAGCAGCCTTGGAAGCTACTACAGACACAGGTGCAAACCTGAGTCCATGGTCACTACTCAATGTGGGTAGGGAGAGTGGGAGGGCTTCCGGATGACCATCATCTGGTTTGGTTTTCCCATGAGATTTAGGGTGCGTTCTTTGGGATAAATTCCCATGAGTGCTAGCAAAATATGAGGTGAGAAATGATGGCTCTTCATCAATGAAGTGATTTCTCAAAGGGAAATATGGCAGCAGGTGACAGACTTTATGGGCCTATCCAGCCTATCTGAAGTTGGTGGCTAAGTCCTCTGCCAAGCCAATGTGTTCATGTTAGAGGTATTACCTCGTCCTGGTGACCTTATGGAACTGAAAAGGACATTGAAACGTATGAGAGATTTGAGACTTGGTGAATTTAATTTTGAAAGTTCTGAGGAGGCATTCAATCATGTTAGTAGAAAAAAAAGTTAAAGTAACACAGAAAGAAACCCTGGCTGAATCCAAATACCTAGGTGGAGCCTCCCTCTCTGGCTTAGAATGGGCATAAAAAGAAATCAAAGCGAAAGAAAGAGAAAGATATTATGGACATTTTTCATTTGGGATTTTACAAGCACAGAGAGTTTCATATTGAATTTTAATTTCTCAATGGGATCTTAATAATGAAAGAGTACTGCTGTTTCAATTTGGAAATGTTTCAGATTATATTATTTAGGATATATATATGAGAGAGAGAGAGAGAGAGAACAGACAATCTGGTGAGGCATGGGTGAGGTTCTTCCTGATCACTTTCTTGTCTCAGCTGCTAAACCCAGTGGATTAACACAGAACAAACTAAAGGGAAACACAGGACAAGGGAATGACGTAGGCTTCTATGGCCCTGGGTCTCAGCTTTGCTCACTTCCTCGTTAGCCTGCGATCTACCACTGAGCTACATCCAACCCATTCTCACTGTTGCCCCAGGAACCGTGGATTGGTAGCCTGATGGGTCTGAGCCCAGGATTTTCAGGGGCAATGTTTATGACATTACTGTTCTTTAAAGGTCAACAGCTATTTACATAGTGCTCAGTTTGACTTCCCACCTTCAACTGGGGCTTCTTGTCCTCAGGAAAATATGGCCTTGATTTTCTTTTTCTCTGCCTGCTCTGTACTTACAAAAAAAAAAAAAAAAAAGGACATAATATATCCCACAGCTCTTGACATTGAGAGGCAGGGAGGGAGTCCTGTACCCTCCTGCACCACTGAGCTTGTTATTTGCAGGATTCAGACTTCAACTGGAGAGAGGAATGGGAAAAAGACACTCTTCTGCATCGAAGCCAGACTCTATAATTCAACTTTTGCCGGAGGCCTTATCTTAGGCAGAACATTTATACAAGTATTAATCAGGCTCCGCTTAGTTCATATCCTTCTGTTTCTAAATAGCACTTGCACCCTGGACTGAAGGAGAGGTGGTCAGGGTCCAGCCACTGTCTTGATTTTCTAGCACCTCAAGAAACAAAATCCCCCTTCGCTGCAATAGAACAGGAGTCAAGACTGGGCACCAGGCTTTTCGTCCCCAGAGCCTGCTCTCTCCACCTCCGCATTAGACCCTAGAATAGCTTCGTTAGTTTCCTTGCTCACCAGTTTCATGTCTACTTATCTTCCTCTTTCCCAAGTGTCTGGTGCTAATTCTTTTTTAGTTGACAAAAGAGGTTCTGTTGGGAGTCGTTTCCTAAGGGTGAAGTGTGAATCTCGCGCTGGCCAAATCTGGGTCTCAAATATCGTTTCTTTCACTTTCACATACCAGTAATGATTTGAAGAGTTACAGCATTATGGGGTCGCCTGCTTCTCACCCTCTGAACTCATAAATATTCCTCCTTCGTATTTTAGCCGTTAGTGTTGTAGATAAGACAGTCAATGCCAGCCTAACCTCCCCCCCCCTTTGTAGCTGGTTTATCTTTTCTGTGAGAAGATTGTAGGTTTTTTCTCTTCATTAAAATTCCAAAATTTGAGATATGTATAGGTTTGCAGCTTGACAAAAATGGAGTCTCTTTGGCAACTATTATTAAACAAGAGGAACGAAATAAAGGGAGTAGTGGGGCTATAAAGGATGTAATGAGGGAGAGATAATATTAAAAAATGTTTTATACATGATATATCACATTGAAACCTGATGTTCTGTAAAAGTAATAGGCACTAGAAAAAAATATTTTAAATAAATAAAATTGAGACTTTGAAATCTAGGTTCATATATTTCTTCTTGGAAATTTTTTACATCTCCTTGATTATCATCTTACTTCATTTGCTCTGTTCTTTTCCTTTGTGTTCTCCTTTTATGAATGTTTGACCTGCTAGCTCTGCTTTGTGGGCCTCCTATCACTTACCCTCATAGTTTCTGGCTTTTTGTTCTGTGTTCTGAGAAATTTCTCCACACTGTCTTCTAATTCACTCAACCTGTTTTTAGCTCTGTGAGCTCCTAATAACCACTGTCTCGTCATCTCTTTTTTATTTTGTTCTTAAAACTCTTTTCTGTTGTTTGTGTCTAATTTATAGACTCTCTCATCTGATTGACTTATCCACTTTCAAATTATCTCTGAGAGCACAAATTCCATTTTTTCTTGTTCTTGCACTATTTCTATTTTAACCAGAAATGTCTGCTCTGAATTCTCAACCTGATCACCTTCCTCTGAGCCACTCATTTTCCTGATAGCTATTAGGCGTTCTTGTCTTTCTGTAATCCTAAATAAAGACCATCTGCTGACTGAGACTGGTAGATGACATGGATTAGTCAGGTTCTCTAGAGGCCACTTTTGAGCGCTTCTGCAAAGCCAGAAGAGATGGATTTGGAGGTGGCCTTCTCTTTGGGTCTACAGACAAGCATAGGCCAGTAGACAGAAGGCCCCCATTGGCCCATACATGGCATTAGCAGCTCCCACCAAAGTAGCCTGCTGTTCATCTAGCCTGGGGAGGAGGTTATGGTCAGACTCTCTGGTGGAGGCTGGCAAACCCCCTAAATACTTCCACTGGCTCCTGCTCACTGCTCAGTGTCACCCCACCCCACATCTCTAAAGCTCATCACGAATTTCCTGGGCATCCCATGTCTGCCCTTGGTGAAGTTAAGCCAGGCCTCGCTGCCCGGCCCACCTGCTGAGATGTGGTGAGCAGCGCGCTCGGGGAAGAGCAAGGAGATCACAGGGAGATGCACAGACTTCTGCTCAGGACCCCTGGGTGGGCTCCCTGTTAGACTGTGAACCTCCAAAGAGCAGAGATGGAGTCAAATATTTTTGGAACATACTGCAGGGCTCGAGGTGCTGCAGGCTTGGTGAGGAACAATCTAATGAAATATACATGCTTCTAAGCCTCCAATGTGACCCTTTGTGGCAGCCCCTCTCTGTCCTCCTTGTGAGTCCTGTGCCTAGGTTCAAACATTTTGGGTGACTTTAAGGCTCAGCTGAAATAGCACCTGAGAGAAACTTTTCTGTCCTTCCCCTGTGCCATCAGACCCTCTTGTGACAATCACTGCATACTGTACCTTCATGCTGGGCTCCTAATAAGTG
Source organism: Myocastor coypus (assembly GCA_004027025.1). NCBI lineage: Eukaryota > Metazoa > Chordata > Mammalia > Rodentia > Myocastoridae > Myocastor > Myocastor coypus. The sequence continues at coordinate 7,446 of PVJA010043697.1, read as the reverse complement.
CATACATGAATAGATACATGAATAAATGAGCCGCCACTAAATGGTGAGCTCATGAAAGAAATCATCTCCCATTTAAGTTCACTGGTATGGGCTTTCACATAGCATGTAGCAAAGAATACACAAGTACTGAGGAACTACACCTGAAAGTCATCAGTTTTCCAAGTCATTGTCAGACTAGGATATCAGACACTTCTAGGGGTGGAGTCTCAGGCACAGTGCTGCCTGCTGGAGGCAGGAAGAACAGTGGAAGGGCAGAGCTCCTTGCTGAGGAGCTTCCTATGTGCTAGGCACTGGCATCGCCATAAAAGAAGAGTGTTTTTGGAGTATTTACTTATTACCAAATACTATTTCAGGTATTTTACATATGAAAATATGCTTAGCAGCACTGTGAGGCTGAGATTCACGGCATCCGGGCTTCTCGTGTGAAGTGAAACAAGAGGTACAAGAATTTGTTCAAAGAGGCAGTGCTGGGAGGTGGCAGAGCCCGGATGTGACCCCAGGCTGTCTGGATCTAAAAGCTGAGCCGTATTAATCAGCCTTCCCGTTATTAAGACCAAATTCTGTACTCTACACCTTACAGAGGAGAGATAATCTGGCTCCTGGCTTCATCCATGGTGGATGAAGTAGCTTGCTTCATGGTGACCCCAAGGCAAAGAGTGGTGAACCCCAGAACAAGACCTAGTGCCCGTGTCATGTTCCCACGGCCGCCCGGAAGTGGGCTGCAGTGAGCCTCCACGTGGCTCTCAGGTCAACCACTCTAACAGTGCAGATCGGCTGTACATTCCACCCCTTGTCAACCTGACACCAAAACACATCTTTTAAACCACACATAATCCTCAAACAGAGACCATAATAGGGTCCTACCTACATGACGTGACACAACTGCCTTGTCTACTACCGGCAATACATTGATTCCTTCCCTGGAGCCTCAACAGCTTCAGCATTGCTGACAAGCCCAAGTGTAAAGTTTCCTCTGAGACTCAAGATAAACCCTTAGCTATAAGCCCCTGTAAAAAAATTTTTAAATGCATATCTCAATACATATGGTCAATATTCCCACTCCAAAAAGGAGAAAGAAGAGATAGAAAATATTGGACCAAAGCAAGGACAAAGCCCAGCAGGACACATTAAATCCTGCATCCTCATCTCCAGCGTGTGAGACACTGTGGTGGTGAGATGTGGGCCCCAGGGAGCTTGGTGGGCTCCATTGCTATGGTCTCTCTGGTTGCAAACACACAGCCTCTCTCTCAGGCTGGTACCACTCGTTGCCTCTGGCGTTCTTGGGCAGACACTCCATGTTCTGAGCAGCTCTCGCTTCTTGGGATCTCCGTCATGCCTTTGGCTTCTCTCCCATAGCTTCACACATCCCTTCAGAGCCTGCTGACAGGAACTCTGAGCCTGTCACCCTTTGCCAAGACTCCCAGACCTTCCTGGGAATCTGAGTGGAAGCCTCCAAAGCCTTCTATGTGCATAGAAAGTGAGATTCTGCTCTGTATCCTGATTTCTTCTCATTCAACTGATACATACAGGGGCCCAAAGTTAGACATTGGCACAGGACAACATAGTAGAGGAAGCCAGACCTCCCTTGCTTCTAAGCCCCAGTGCCTCTGCCTCACATATAGCTTCCCTTTTCCCTGCATCTGACTGAGCAACACACTGCAACCCCCAGACCCCGCCATGAAACAGTGAAACAGCATAAGGTGGGCTAGGGGTGCAAATGACACTCCACATCCTTGAGTATCCTGAGATCAGAGGTGTGGACTTGCTAGCGTGAGAAATATCCATGAGTTGTAGAACTGCCAGTAAAATGGATTTCATTTGCTATGGTTTGAGAGGTTACTTAGTATCTCTTACTGTTCTCCACAATGGCAAAGAACAACTATTAGCCCCATTTTACACAGAAAACCATGTTCTAGAGGATCGTGAATGCCCAGCTAAGGAGTCTGGTTGTGGACACAAGTAGAGTGTCAGCGCCACTGGCCAGAGTTCCCAGTTGTGCTCTGTGGAGGAGGGGTTCATTAAGTATCAGGCTCAAGGGCAGAAGACCCCAGATGTCTGAGCTTCTGGGTCACTGGACAGCATGGTGGAGGCCTAGCGGGGGGTGCTGGTGGCCACACAAACCTCCATTTTGTGTGACTCTGGCTCTTCCTCTCTTGAGATCACATAGGTGGGGCCTAGCAGTGTGGCCCTAAGCTAAGCCTCCTTGCACCTCTGGGGTGAGAACAATGAGTCATGCCCTTCACAAAGGAAGGACGGTTGTCAGCAAGCTCTGCTGTAGACCCTTTGGAACACACAAACGTCCAGTGACACCAACCACAAGCTTTCATGTAACATTTTCTAGCTGGCAGCTCCAGTCCAAATCCTGCCCTGAGATTGAACACACAGAAACTTCCAGAGCAGCCAGCTCTGAGGTGCCCAGAACTGTGCTGCTTCAGATTGAGATGATGGAAGTCTAAGGCAGAAATCCTGCCCTCAAGGATTCTTCAAAATCTCTGCAGGAATAAAAACCTCAGCAGCACTGAAAAGCAGAAGGCACTATCCTGCCAGCACCCCTCTATCACACATCAGCACATGTCATACTATTTTGCTATTAAAATAATAAAGTCACCAGGACTTCAGGACTCAGTGGTTCTGGCTACCATGACTCTGGCTACCACGATATTAGTTCAGCTGACACTGCAGCAGCAAACTGAAAGAACAAGTTGCCAAGTGTCCTAGTGATCAAGAGATGATCCAGGGCCAGGCGCCCTTTGAATACAAGATGCTTTCTCTTCCCTGGGCAGCTTGTGGAAGTGTGCTTACCTTTGGCTTGTGCCTGGGAGACACCTGTCACTAATTACAGTCCAAGCTGCCAGTCGGCTGTAAGGGTTGGTTCACAGATCCAAGACCCCACTAACATTGTGAATTAGATTGGCTGTGTCCTGTTTAAGTGGCAACCCCTGTGTCCTTCAGTATGCTGAGGGGTGGAGGCCTGAGAGAGGCCAGAAGAGACTGCAGGAAACTCCATGAGCAAGGAGGAAGAGGTCTTACGTGTGGCTGACTGCACGTTAAACATCTGCGGGAGCTCTTACACCACACCAATGCTGCCTTGCACATGGCCAGCTGACATGCAGACATGACTGCAAACCACTGTCCCAAGGGACTCAAGAATTTAATAAGCAAAGTCTTCGGCCACATTGTAGAACTTTGGGGTTGCTCACTCCAACTGACCACTGTCACCTTCACTGTTCCAGTTTTTAAATCCTGAGTCAAAAGTGCCAAAACAAAACAAAAAAAAAAAAAGCAAAGAAAGCCATGGCAATCTCGTCTTGTTTTCTGCATGCGTTAGGTTTTTGTCAAGAAAGGGTGAAACGCAGTGAGTTAACAGTCCACCTAGCAGCATTTGCAGTATACCGTGGAGGGGCCTGACTTGTCATACTCTTGCTTGCTAATCCACATCTGCTGGAAGATGGAGAGCGAAGCCAGGATGGAGCCTCCAATCCACACAGAGTACTTGCACTCAGGAGGAACAATGACCTTGGTTTTCCTCAGGCTGGGGGCCAGGGCCGTGATCTCCTTCTGCATCCTGTCGGCGACGCCTGGGTACATGGTGGTAGCACTGGACAGCACTGTGTTGGCCTAGAGGTCCTTGCACATGTCCACATCACACTTCATGATTTTTTTAATCATTCCAAACATTGGGAGATGTATTGTTACAGGAAGTTCCTCGCCCTCCAAAAAGCTGCCCTGCTCCTCTGCAAAGAGGAGAGTCCAGGCCTCCCCGAGTCCATTCAGGGGAGGCAACAGCATTGCTTTCGTGTAAATTATGTAATGCAATTTTTTTAAATCTTCCCCTTAATACTTTTCTATTTTGTTTCATCTTGAATGGTCAGTCATTATGGCCCCCCTTTTGTTCCCCAACCTGATCTATGAAGGCTTTTGGTTTCCCTCTGAACGAGTTGAGGAGTTGAGGTGTGGAAGCAGCCAGGGCTTACCTGTACACTGATTTGAGGTCAATAAAAGTGCACATCAAGAAGAAGAAGGAAGAGGAGGAGGAGGAGGAGGAAGAGAAGAAGAAGAAGAAGAAGAAGAAGAAGAAGAAGAAGAAGAAGAAGAAGAAGAAGAAGAAGAAGAAGAAGAAGAAGAAGAAGAAGAAGAAGAAGAAGAAGAAGAAAAAGAAGAATTTAGTAAGCCACCAGCTATGTGACCCTAAGACAAAGTAGACCATGGCTTATGACACAAGTCACGTTCAGTACCCAAGAAGAGGCATCATTCTGACTTGGGGATGAAAGCTCCTTAGAAGCTGGTCTTGACAGCAGGACATTCTGCAAAAGCAGACATGGCAGGGAAGGGAACTCTAAACAGATGACAATTCTTTAAGGACTCAGGGGCCAGGGAGCCTGTGGCAGGGGGAGCGTGGGCGGGCAGGTGTCACTAGAAGCCTTTGTGGCTGCACCTGGCCCTGGATTTTCTCATTCTTTGAGCCTGATTGAAAATGTTTCTGACTTAATTCTTTGTTCTTGTAAAGAACTGTTCTGGAACTGGAACTGGAGGTGAAAGAGGTTGAGGTGAAAGGTCTCTGAGCAGTTTTTAAGGACTTTTCACAGCAGTGCTTTCATGTGTTTCCCAGGAAGTCATCCAGAGGAGGAACAGGAATTATGGCTGAGTTGTGAGGATAGAGACAAACATAAGCTTCCTGTCTAAGGCCTCCCGTGGGTACTACAAAACCAGCTTGTTGCTGTGTGCATGTCTGCCCTTCAAAACACAGAGCCTGGGTAGGGGAGATAGCTCCCGCAATCTAAGCACTTGCCTGGCAAGAGAAAGGACCCAGGTTCAATTCCTAGTGCCACATGCTGTGCCTACCCCATCCTGGGCATACTGTGCCAGCCAGGGAAAATGGGTGTGGTAGGGCACATCTGTAATCCCATTGCTGGGGAGGCTGAAACAAGAGGATCACGATCAGTCTGAGCAGCACTGCGAGACCATGTGCCAAAAACAGAAACAACAACAACAAATAATAGCCTGGCCAACTGGGTCATCACAAATTTGGAGAGAGGGACCGTGGCACTATGCCCAGACCATAGAGGACAGTGACAGACATTCTCCAGGGGCCGCTGGACAGTCACACCTGTACATTCAGTCAGAAACAAGGAACAAGAAACCAAGGCAGAGCCTGGCCCTGTCACAGTTTCATAATCAGGGAATCAGACTGATCTACATCAACCTCCAGAGTCCAAAGCTGGAGGAGCAGACAACACACACTTTGCCCGTCTCTAGCAGATAGCACTAACTAGCCATTTAAAATGATGCTTTTGAACAACTTTCATTGACATTGAAAAATGCTGCGTCTATCGTGTTACATAAAATTACATCTGAGTTCACGTTGTTATGAAATAGCTCCCTCCTTCTAACGTGTGCCAGGCATTGTTCTGGGCACTACGGCATCAACAGTAAACAAAACAAGTGAGTTCTTCCTCTTGTCAAGCTCCAGGTCCCAAGGGGGAGACAAACAGTAAACATGTGGAGAAGTAAAAGACAGTGTCAGACAGGGAGAAGTGCAGTTGGGGAGATGAGCCAAGAAGGCAGGCAGGAGGATCTTCTCTCTCCTTTATGCTTTCATGTATTTTGGAAGAAGAAAAGCAATGCCCAGAAAGCAACTGAATTAAGAAATGGGTTTGGCTCAGGTCTAGGACCTGTGCTAGCCTCACTCATGTGGCTTTCTTGGCAGACTCTGATGTCCCTCTGCCAGGTAGAGGACACAGATGCTGGCTAAAGAAACCAGGACCCAGGGACTAGGGAAGTTGCTGAAATAGCAGCCCACGTCCGAGAGATGGGCTGGATTCCGAAGAGTGGTATTAGCAGAGTTCTTAGAACTGGAGCAATACTGACAGTAAGATGGTGCTGGTGTCGGCAGCACGGAGCCCACCCGGAAGTTTCGTATGCTCTGGGGAATGTTCTCTCTGAGGACAGGCTTGATCTCTGAGCTGGGGGTACAGTAGGTTGCAGTGTAACCTCCTACCGAGGGCAGTTAGATTGACTGACTTCTATGATGGGCCTTTCAACGTTCCATATTGGTTTCTACTGTCTTTCCTCTTACCCTGTCCTGAGGCTGTTCTTTGCCATAGCCCTGTAGGCCACTGAGTACAGAGGGAACTGGATGCACATATCAGGGACACAAGAGAACAGAGAAGAACCCCAGGGAGAGAGAAGACTACAGAGGGTGCTGAGGAAGGGCGGGACCAGTCACACGCTTCCCTCTGATCCTCACCCATCTGCTACCATGACAGGTGGAATGTCCGTGGGACCTGTGGCCTTCCGGAGACTGCAGGCTGGGCCATAAGGGTCATTTGCCTTCTCTTGGGCCCACAGATCTCCCCTAGGCCATGATAAGGCCAGATGACCCCTCTGGCCTTCTTTCTGGAAGGCGATCCTAGCGCGAAGTCTGAGCAGACAGGAGTCCAGAGCGTGGCTCCGCTTCCACTTGGTCAAGTGACTCTTGGGCAAGACGTCTAATGGGCAGCGTTTGCTCTTCCCATTGTGCCTTTACCTCTTCCTGTTTCTCTAGCAGTGCGGTACCTAGCAAAGCTTCATGGGAACCCAAAGGAAGTCTCCCTCCCTCTAGCACTTCCTGCTGTCCCCTTGGACCAAGTCGCCCCTGGAACAGAAGACAGGAAGTTTTCCTGGAGTAGAGGCCTCCCAAACTGGGGGGCTCTGCTCTGCTCTCTGCTGCCCCCTGTTGGTTCAGAGCCTGAAGCCCCAGCCGCCCATTTCCTGTGCACCGGGAACATCATGGAAAGGAAACTCTACCCCGTTAGAAATCAACTCTAGCATTTGGGATTGGTAGACCCGTCCCAGCCCAGTCCTGCCTTGCCGCATGTGATTTGAGATGCTGGCGGCGTAGGTGACCTTGTGATGAGACTTCCAAATGGAAGACCCGATTGGCCTTTCTCAGGCTGTCAGGCGCCAGGAGGGCTTCTGGTGTTTTGTAGAGAGAATGATCTTGACCCAGTACAGCAGGAACCACGTGAGAGTCTTGTCCTCTTCTCCACTCTTAGGTGCATGTCAAATGCTGCCCACCAGTCATTTCTTCTCCACTGAGCCCTCTCAGAGTCCTTCTCCACACAACTCCGCTCCCAGCAATCTGTCCTAGGCATTGGTCAGTTAGTGCACAAGATGAAATCTGGTCGATGTCTTGTGGTTTCAAGCTCGACAGCTGGGGCCTGAAGCCAGGGAGAGGATGTAGATCAGCATCTCCTGCAGATAGCTCAGCAGACTAGAGCACCTGCCTAGGCAGGCTCAGGGACCGGGGTTCGAATCTCAGGGTGCTGTGCCAGCTCCGCCCCTGGGGCACACTGAGACCGGGAACGAGACTGGGCATCGTGGCACGCGCCTGTAATCCCAGCACTCAAGAGGCTGAAAACAGGACAGTCAGCAGGAGTGCCTGCGATCTGTGTAGTGAAACCCTGT
>PVJA010043696.1:0-16404 GCA_004027025.1 Myocastor coypus | reverse complement strand
AAAAAAAAAAAAAAAAAAAAAAAAAAAAAAAAAAAAAAAAAAAAAAAAAAAAAAAAAAAAAAAAAAAAGATTAAATGAGATAGTGCGATGTCTCCAGATTTGAGTTTTAAGTTGCTTTGACTATTAAATGTGTTTTGGGGTTCCAAAAGAAATTAAGAGGTTTTTTCTTCAAATTTCATAATGATTGTTATTGGAATTTTGGTGGGGTTTTAATTGAATATATAATTAATTTTAGTATTGTAGACATATTTACAACTCATTTTTTCAATTATAAGCACATGTGTCTTTAGATTTTAATGGACATATCAATTTTTTATTTTATTACTGTTTCATAGTCTTCAGGTCTTTCCTTTGTGTGGTTCAATTTCTTTCCACATATATATGGAAATAACACACACACACACACACATATATATATATATATATATATATATATTCTGTTTATTCTGTGTGTAGTTACTTTCTTGACTCCCTTTTAAGCAAGTTCATTATTGGTGCATAAAAAAGGTACTTGTTTTAGTATATCAGTTTTATATCCTGCATCTTTTTTTTGGTGCTTTTAGAGATTTATTTATTTGATACAGGGTCATGCTATGCATCTAGGGCTAATAGCTCCTAGTGATCCTCCTGTGATCCTCCTGTGTCAGTCTCTGCAGCCTGGGATTACAGGAAAGCTCCAGAACACATGGATTCAGTAGCCAGCATGACACGGGGTCTGCAAGGCACATGGTACCAGGGATGAACCTGGGTCCTTGCACTTGCCAGGCAGGCGCTTAGACTGCTCACTATGTCTTTGGCCTTACTTCATCTTTTTGACAAAAAGTTCTGCGATGTCTTTGAGGGACTGTTTGAATCTTTAAATCGGAATTTATGCCATATGCTTCTTTTTTAATACTGAATGCCTGCGGTTCTCTTGCTTTACTTATGTGATAAGTAGTCCCACACTGTTTTTTTAGATTTTTTAAATTTCATTTATTTATTTTTTCTTGTTTCAGAACTTTTGTTTGTTTGTTTATTTGTTTATTTATTTATTCATTTATTTATTTATTTTTACGGCCGCTCAGCCTGCCCTGAGGGCAAGGCTGGCGCAGCATGTGGTGCTGGGGATCGAACTGCGGTCCCTGCAGTCACCTAAGCTTTCCCAAGCAGGTGCTTTAGACACTGAGCCATCCTGCCGGGCCCCTCTATCTTTTCTTGATCATGATTTTCCTTGTCTTTTTATGATACAATCACTTTAACCTTTTTTGTAAAATAAATAAAAAAAAATTCTGTAGGCTTTCCTTAGTGGTGATAAGTTCCCTGATTTCATTTGTTTTAGAAATACCTCATTTCTTTGTGAAAATATTGTTCACACTTAGCATTCTTGCTTGACACATCTTTATTTCTGTACTTTGAATATATTATCTCTTTATTTCTGTCCTGCCAAGTTCCTTCTGAGACCTGTGCTATTAGTTTCATGGTAATTCCTCTCTGTGTGAGTACCTGGCTTTCTCTTACTAATTCTACAATTTTTTCTTTTTCTTGCACATTTGACAGCTTAACTGTAGTATGTCATTGGGAAGGTCTTTTTAGGGCCAATTTATTCAGCATGCTGCAGCTTTACAAACCCAGATGTGGATATCTTCCCAAGATTTGGAAAGTTCTAGCTATTGTTTTATTGAATACATTTTCTATGATTTTTCCAATCTAGTCCTTTAGTAATAGACAGGATGTATTTGTTTGCATTAATGTTTTATAGTCTTATGAGTTTTGTATTCTCTTAAACTTCCGTGATTTTCCATACAATCATCATTTTCATCTTGCAATGTACCAGTACTCTTCTTTGGGGTGTGTTGTGAAACAACTAATGAATATGTAGTAGTGTCATGTTACATGGCTTTTTAATGTTTTAGTCTCCTTTAGGTGATATTTGCACATCTAGTAATTAAGTTCTAGCAATATTATTGAATGACTTTTATAGTAAACCACTTTGTCCTAGGGTTATGTTCCCAGGACACTGATTGCGTGCACCACAGTATATTCTTTTTGTTGTTGTTGTTGTTGTTTTTGCAGGACCAGGGTTAGAACTCATGACCTTGCACTTGCCAGGCAGACACTTCTGCCATGGAGCTATGTCCCCGGCCTCTTTTTTTTTTTTTTTTTTTTTTTTTTTTTTTTTTTTTCTTTTTCTTTTTACCACAGTATATTCAATACAGTGAAATTTTGAGTAGCTTCTTGACCTGCAATCAGTTTTGGTACCATCAGCCTAAATCACAGTGACTGTGGCTACTTGGGTTTGTGGCAATGACCTATCAACTGGGCTGTAAATTGAATAAATGCTATCCTTACAGCCGTTTTTTTTCTCTAATTTTTGGTCTGCAAACTTAAGTTGCTAATCCTCCAAAAGAGAAGCTTAGTGATAATATTACTCTGTAACATAGGTACTTAGCTTGACATCACAGTCTTTCTGAATGTTAAGTGCCTTAGACTTAACGTAGATCCATTATTTTCCAAGGATAGCCAATATTTTGTCCCTAGACCTTCAAGGTCAGTGAAGACTCTGGACATAAGAGAACCTGCACTGTCACATCCTATACCTCAGTGGTGTCCCAAATTTTCTGTTCAAGGAGTTTATGGGGCCACAGAGGAAAGGGATTGATGATATATGATGTGCCTAAGGAGAGTCACCTAAAGAGCAAACATTCTCTCAGGCTTTTACAGAGAGTACGCTGGTCAAGCAATGGCCGTGACTCATTCAGATGGCTGACGCTGACTAAAGATCTACAAAATGCTGTACATGGTTTCAAAGTAAATCCTGAGGGTATTTGACTGACCTTTTCAGATTAAATAGTCACATGTTTTGTTACATAGGTCTTAATTTAACTTTCCTTAACCACTCAGCAGAAAAGCTTAATCACAAGGCATAAAGAGTAAAGTCAGATTAGTATGCTGAGCTGTAAAAGGCTCAAGTCAACAGATTTTGACAATGGCAGTTCTGCTGATAACCCACTACTACTATGGAATATGGGACTATATATGCATCTATTTTCTCTTAGTTTAATGAGAAAAAAAATTTGTGCCAACAGTGTTTGCAATATTTATGTCTGCATCTTGTACTCTGAGCAACTACTATGAAGACAACAATACGTGTTGTATTGATTATTGGGGCTGTCTTACTGACATGTTCTGAAATTGTCTCACTGCTATTTCTTTCTTATTGAAATTAATAAAATTTTTAAGAAGCTGGATGCATGAATGAGATGGTCTGGGTCTTTTCTATCTAGATATGATTAATAGACCCCCGTTGATTTTCACAAGTTGCATGAGAAAGGTCTACTCTGATAGTTTGCCTTGGAGTACTTGGTTGGCTTGAAAGTAGATAGAGGATGTACAGAAGTCTGTAAGAGCTACGCAAGGGTCAGACTATTCATTGGGACCCCGAGAGCATGATGCATACATCCAGTAACACAGATTATCTATCAGAGTTTGGGGTACCTAAAACTGTTCAAAGCCTCCTTTAGGGACTTTTAGGGAGTAGATAATTTAAGGCCCGGTTAACTTCCAGCTGTGACTCACTAAGTAGGCAGGGCCATACAGCCACTTCTTGCAGGGTCAGAGTGCTAAGCTGCTCACAGTGAGCTGCCTGGATGCTTCTTCATTGGATGCAATCAGAAATGAAGCCATCAGGCTTCCTTCTAGGTCAGCAGAAGAGTAAACAGTATCAGTCCTGCTTGTGACACTAGCAGCCTGAGCTATTACCTGGCTTCTTCTCACCATTCTGCATAGACAAGATACCCAAGTCTGTCTGTCTTTCTTTCTCTACCTAACTCAAGTTCTCAAAGATTTTCTCTATTTTTAAATGCAACTTTTATTAAGTGCATGACCTATTTTGTATATGAGAAAAATGTTAAATTTATCATTTTGCTTAATGATAGCCAATTTTCTCCCACACTAGCTGCTGAATAAGATATCTATCTCCCAGTAAACTGCCTTGGCTCCTGCATAGACAGCCAACTTAAGCAGAAGACAAATTGGACGCACATAAACAACTTGGCATTACTTTTACCTATAAATAAGGATATTTTGGGGAAACACATCAAGAAAATTAATGAGGCAACAATATCATTTCTTTATACCCACAGATTCTCTGATGGCACAGGATTTACATCAAAGCCCATCTAATCAGAATTTAGTGTTCAGTCACTTGACATTAGCTTTTTGATGATGGGAAATGTAAAATTGTTTGAAAATAGACTTTTCCCCTATTTTGATCTTTTCAGATTCTTTTGAAACAAAGTTAGTCTAAAGCTCCTCTTTTATTTATCTGCTAATACATGATTTTAAAATACACTGTACTTTTATTTAAAAGTCTGAGTTATTGCTATATTTTATTTCCTCCCTGAAAATACATTTTAGTGGGTTAATTATGTGTTGACACAGTTTATGATAAGAGCCGTGGACCATATGATAATAAGAAGAAAGGTTATATTGGAAGGCGTTTTTAAAAATATTTTTCCTAAGAGCTGCTACTTATGGTTGCCATGTCAGAGATAGTAGCCAACTTAAGATATTCCTCGGGGAATGGAAGGTGATTTTTAATATTACAGGTGAGAAAGCTGACTCTGAAATACCATTATAGTAGCTTAATGGTTCCCAGTGGGAGCTAGTTACAGGATTTATTTCTTGCATGCTGATGGGTGAAAAGTCATGCTTGCTCCCATGTTTTATATAAAGATTTTTTTTTACAATAAACTTCACTGCTATTGAGAATAAATTCAGAGTTACACATAAAGCAGACCAGAGAGAGAGAGAGAGAGAGAGAGAGAGAGAGGAGGAAAACCTATGTTTGATTGGCTCAAGTCTTAGTATTCAAAATGCAAAGAAAACAAAACTTTATCCTGGGGATCGGAAGCAAGGATAAAGCAGTATAGATGCCAAATAACACTATGGAGAACCAGAACCTACAAGACAGAAACTTAAAAGGTCAAGAGGAACAAAGCTGAAAGAAGAAATGGAAGAACGACAGTGACAATGTATGACAGTGATATGAAATTGATAATTGCACTCAGCTGTGGGGACGAAGGCCTTGTTCTGTTCACATCATTCTGTATCCAGTCTTTCCATAGTGTCCATCCACATCAACTCAACAATCGTGTGTCAAGCAACAATTAATGGACAATGACAAATACAGCATTGTTGGTCCTGTTTATTGTTTAAATATTGGAGATTCCACTCTCTGTTTTTGAATGCTTTGCAAATGCTTCTATGTAAATACAAATATAGATATAGACAATATTGATGCCTGTATAACCTCAGTGTATTTTTGCTGAATAGCATTCACCTAAGGGAAAGTGATGCTACTGCGGAAGAGGAATCTATACAAACTACTTAATGTTCTCTCACTAGGACATCAGAGGCTTTTGATAATTCTGCACAAATTAAACTAATGTTGGGGCCTGGCAGGATGGCTCAGTGGTCTAAAGTGCCCGCTTAGGAAAGCTTGGGCAGCTGCAGGGACAGAGGTTCGATCCCCGGCACCACATGCTGCGCCAGCCCTGCCCTCAGGGCAGGTTGAGCCAACCATAAAAATAAATAAACAAACAAAAGTTCTGAAACAAGAAAAAAAAAATGAAAAAAAAAAAATAAAACAATTCTAAAAAAATAATAAAAATAAAAAATAAACTAATATTAGTCCAGATCAGAGAAACCTATGGTACCTTCCCTTACTCTAGAACACATTTCTGCTCTACAAAGTCATGAATCACACTAATTTAGAAAGATTTGATACCAAGTTGGTGCAAAAATTTTATTTTCAGTGAATGGGATAGCTATTATTACAGATTCATAAAGCAGGTTTTCATCTGAGTATACCTTGACTTGAGAAATTACATCTTTTAAAATATCTATTTGTTTACTGACAGTTTTAATACTGTTTGTGTAGCAAAGCCATACTAACAACATAATATAGCATGTTAGATTAGAAAGTTCTCATCTCCTTTCTCACAAAAGTACCGATTATTTCCTAAAATCCAAGCATCTATGAAATTTTTTCACAAGCAAAATTAGCTTTAGAAAAATTGCTAATTACAAGTATTAAATAACCAAAAATATTGATAATAGCAACATTTCTCATCACTTCTTTTTTTAATATTTTTATTTTATTTTATTTTACTTTTTTCTTGTTTCAGAACTTTTTTTTAATTTTATTTCATTTAATTTAAATCTCATTTATTTATCTGTGTGTTACGGTGGAGTAAACCTGCCCTGGGGTTGGAGCTGGCCCAGCATGTGGTGCCAGGGATGTTTATTTATTTATTTTTATGGCCGGCTCAGTCCACCCCGAGGGCAGGGCTGGTGCAGCATGTGGTGCCTGGGATCGAACCGCGGTGCCTTAAGCCGTCCAACCTTTCCCAAGCAGGCACTTTAGACCACTGAGCCATCCTGCTGGACCTGATATACAATTTTTAAAAATATATTTATTTATTTATTTGGTACAGTGTCTCACTATGAAGCCCCGACATACAGTGATCCTCCTGTCTCAGCCTCTTCAGCCCTGGGACTATAGGCCTCGGCCACTTTGCCTAGCTTCAATGGGTGACATGGTGTGGGGCCAGCACAGCAGGCAATACTTTGGATTGAACCCAGGTCATTGCATTTGCCAGGCAGGCACTTGGACTATAAAGCTAATCTCTTGTGCCCTTTGTACATATTTATTTATTTACTCATTTATTTATTTATTTATTTGCTTATTTATTTTTGCGGAACCAGGGATTGAACTCAGGACCATGCGCTTGCAAGGCACGCACTTGTGCCCCCGAGTTATCTCCCCAGCCCCTCTGTGTAGAGGTAAAAGAGATAATACAAATACTAGGTTCTCTGCTGAAAATGCACAAGATTAAATGCATTTAAAACACATTTCTTTCTTGTGTCCTTCCCCTGAGATGAAGTTTTCCTCCCAAAAGATGTGCCTCTTTCTTTGAATTTTGTACATATGAACTGAGTTCTTATATTTCTGATTTTTTTTTCTTTATCTGCCCAGCAGATAGTTTTGGTGTCAGGATACCAATCTGTTTTGTTGTTTTTCTTTTTTTTTTGTATTCCCTGTAGGATTCAATGAAGTGAACATCATAGGAGTTCTGCTTTTGATCTAATTGAGAAGAGAAAGAGGGAGAGAAAAAAAAAAACAAAAAAAAAACAAGAGCTTCTCTTACATCCTCAATGTTTATAAAAACCAGACAGCAAGTACTGCAGTGTCCTACAAGTACTCCATATCTCTCTGGTCATTCAATTCTTGACCTCTTGAACTAAAAGAAACTCAGAAGCTTAGAAAGTAAGCTTTATTTTCTATGATGTCAATTACAAGACCTTTATGATTTTCTGGAGTGACCTTATCCTGCCTGAATAGCTTCTTTGATTTCTGAAGAACAAACAATAAAGCACTTTGAATAGTTACTTTGGTTTTGAAGAATAAACTCTGAAAACAAAATATTGCGTGTGTTGTATCTAATGCAGTAATGACATCTTTTCCATTTGGTCTTTATAGGCATTAATGAAAATCTAAATCTTTCTTTGAATTATAAGGAAAACTACATGCAGTTTCTTCCTGAGCTGTCAGTAGATTTGACATCCTTGTGTTGGGCTGTGTGACCTTCAGTGTTCCCTAGTGGAGAGATCTACACCAGGGACTGAAGTCCCACACGGCTGAAGTCACAGGGGACCACGAGATTTCTTCCTTATGAGAATGGGTGTAGGTGGAGATGGAACAAGCTGGATCTATGATAACATGCAACAGCTCTTGCATACATTTTCCTGTTAAAATTTTAACATTTAAAAGGGATGCTTATTGTATAATTTCTGTTATCTGGTTTCTGCATATGGAGCAGTAAAATTTTGTCTAACACAGAGTTAACAATTAAGGGGACATGTAAACGACTGAAAGATAGTACTGCTCCTTAGCATATGTTATAAAGCAAAGTGGACTAAGAAAAGCATTAAAATGTGAGTTCTAGAAAATTCCATTTGAATGTTATATATATAGTGAATGAAATATAAAATCTCTGCCATTTAATCTGCTTTTAAACGAGACATGCAAGGAAATGTGCCTTTTATGAATGTGCATTATATAGACATGGCCAACACATATGGTAGATCCAAAATAAGTGTTTAAAAGTACTATTTTACCTATTTTATTTCATTAGTGGACATTTATACCAAATGATGTTCATAGTCTTATAGGGAGTTGGTACATTTACATAATATTTTACTTCCTTTTTTCAACTTTTTTTCCTCGCCCCCTACACTCTTCTGTCTGGCTCTCTTTCTACCTATAGTAAGGTCTACCTTCCTACATTCTGTCCTCTGTCTGTCATTTTGCTCTGTATTCATGCTGTGGGTTTCACATACAAGAGAAACCATTTAATATTTAAACTTGTATATCTGATTGATTTCAATGTTGTGATTGCAAGGTCCATGTATTCTTCTAAAATGAGTCATGTTTACAGCAGTCACCATGCGCAAAAAACACATTTTCTTTATCCGTTCATCTGTTGATATACATATGGGCCACTTCCAAAATTCAAACCGTTATGAACTAAAAAATTTAAATTATGAATTGTCTGCTTGAAATAGAAGCAAATATGAAGTATGATAATGTAAATTTTAAAAATTATGGTAGAAGTCACATAGCAATTAATCAATCCCCCTCACAATAGCTTCCTTAGTTTAAAGAAACATGTTCATTGTTGTTGCCTCTTTCTGATTCAACTCTGGGACTCGACTTTTATGGGTACCTTTGACTGCAGTATGCACCTACCCCAGGGTGCTGAATGCATTCAGCTAGGCATGACTTTTTGCAGTCATGTTGGGTTGAATGAAAAACCATAATTTACATAGGAGCAGATTTGTGAATTACATAGATGCAGCGAGAGCCTGCATTGCATTGGTTGTAACTTTATAATTTTGATACAACTACGTAAATATGCAAAAGAGGACTCCCAGTGCAGCTTCAAAAAAAAAATTCAAAACTGAGGACCAGTGAGATAACTGAACAGACTAAAGTGCCTGATTAGGCAAGCTTAGGCAAGTACGAAGACCGTGGTTAGATCCCCCGCAGCACCTGCCACACCAGCCCCACCCCCAGGGAACAATGAGCTTGCCAGAGTCTGGGCTAGTGGGCCATATCTGTAATTATAGTGCTAGGCTGGCTGAAAGCAGGAGGAGCACCATGAGTCTGGGCTGCATAGTGAAACCCTATAACAACCAAATACATTAAAAAAAAAAAAATTCAAGGGACCCAGCAGGGTGGCTCAGCGGTCTAAAGTGCCTGCTTAGGAAAGCTTGGGTGGCTGCAGGGACCGTAGTTCGATCCCTAGCATCACATACTGTGCCAGCCTTGCCCTCAGGGCAGGCTGAGCTGGCCATAAAAATAAATAAATAAACAGGGCCCGGTGGGATGCTCAGTGGTCTAAGGCACCTGTTTGGGCAAGTTTGGGCGGCTTCAGGGACCACGGTTCGACCCCAGGCACCACATGCTGGACAGCCCTGCCCTCAGGGTGGGCTGAGCCAGCCATAAAAATGAGTGAATAAATAAAGGTTCTGAAACAAGAAAAAAAATTCTTAAAATAAATAAGTAAATAAACAAACAAAAGTTCTGAAACAAGAAAAATAAATAAATAAAATTCTTAAAAAAAAATTCCAACTCTTAGAATAACAGCAAAGAGAATATTTTGAGTGTGCTCAATGGTAATATATATTTTGTTGCAATGAAGAATAACATTAAATATTTACCAGATTCTGATCAGATCTTTTGTCATGAAGGAAACTTGAATACTATGTACTTTGTTAATAATTTTAAATAGCAAAATGATTAGCATATATACTTCAAATTGACATCTTTACTTTTGGAACAATAATGAGAATATTGAAAGTAATCTTTGAATAGACAGCTAGTTAGAAATACAATATTTGGCTTTCTGCATCATGGCTTATACTTAAAATTTACATGCATATATATTCCTATGTGAAAACCAGTTTTATGCATCGATAGCTAGAAAAATTTAAAGAGAGTAAAATCAATATAGTCTCGGAGCAATAAAACAGTAAGATTTCAGGGGGTAAACATGGGTTAATCAAAACCAATGAACCTGAATGACACACATTATTAATTTCCCTATTCAATTTGTAGAAAATACAAATTTCATAGAAGTTACATCCTGATAGTATCAGTTTGACAAAATCTCATTATACTACTTGCCTTTAGATTTTAGAGGCGTCTGCTAAAATAATACAAGCTTTGATCCATCACTCCGTGATGGCTCAAGGGATCAGTGCATTTGCAGTGAGGAAAGATGGTCTCTTAGTAAGACTGAAAAAAAGTTCATTATTTGAAATGTTTAGCTTAAAAGCTAAAGGAAGCAAACTGCAGCTTTTTCGTCTTGGTAAAAAAGAGAAACATAAACTACATTATTAATACCATGCTTAATTTTACATTTCCATTCTGCTAGGAAGTGGATTTACATTATTGTGCTGACAATCTCCAGAAATTTCTCATCTAGCAAATGTTTTACTATGTAGCCCTTAAGCAACAGCTTTAGACTGTGTTGGGGAGAATGCAGATCTATGCTCAATATTAGGAATCCCTCAATATTTCTGTATTAATTCAGTATCTCCTGCACTTATGGTACTTCCTCCCACACAAATTTCCATTCCTTTCCAAAGGACTCAAAATCTCCAGTTTCCTTGTTAAGTTCTCTCTGTGGTGGAACAGATGCACCTAGACCAGGACTCATGCCCTTTTCACAGTTGACATACCCAGTGGAAGGTAAATCTGTGAGCAGCTGGCTATCTTGTATTAACAGATAAATGCATGTCAGCCCACTTTGTGAGATGCTTCTTCATTTTTTTCCATTCATATAATGCGCTTGCACAGAATTTTTGTTATATTCTTGTCTTTGCTTAATGCTTATATAACAAAATACTGTTAGCGATGACATAACTTAAAATGAAAAGAGTTCATTCATACACACGTACAGAGGCTAGAGAATGTAGGCTCCAGTATATCCATGAAGATGTCTTGCTGTTTGGTCTCATGGTGGGAGTCAGAAGGGAAAAGGGACAGCCTTGCCCAGTCTCCCTTCATTAAGGTATCAGCACATGCATGAAGGTGGAGAGGTCATGCTTTACTAATCCCTACAAGGCTCCATCTCCCAGCTCATTATGTGGAAAATGAATTCTGACATAACTTTCTCAGAAGACAAATTTTCAAACTGCAGCAGCTCCTCAATTGAAGAGGTGTTCCATTTCTAGGTTTATAAAAAGAAGTTAGTTAGGAGAGGTTTGTTGTTGTTATCTTTGATGACTTGCAAACTAAACTTATGGCTAAGCATCTGTCAAAGGAACAGAAATTGGAAATATTCTACAGTTCCTCTGTCCTGACTCAAAGAGAGCCTCACAAGATAGAGCAGAACCAGAAGTCCGAGAATAAAACAAAAAATGAGTCTAAAGAATATTGCATAATCATTAATCATGTAAACATGACAGAAAGGAATTTTTAAAAATTTATTTATGTATTTCGCATAGGGTCTCACTAGGCAGCTAGGACTCGTAGTGATCCTCCTTTTTTTTTTTTGCCTGCCCAGTGCTGAGCTTGCAGTCCCAGCCTCAGCACGCCTGGGAGCAGGTCTGATGCTGCACGCAGTAGTGAGGATCAAACCCCACTCCCTGAACTTGCCTAAGAGGCTCTTAGTCTGCTTAGCTGTCTTGCTGTGTTTATTTATTTATTTATTTATTTATTTATTTATTTATTTATTCATTTATTCATTTATATTTATGGCTGGCTCAGCTTGTCCTGAGGGCAGGGCTGGTGCAGCATGTGGTGCCTGGGATCGAACCGTGGTCCCTGAAGCCGCCTAAGCTTTCCTAAGCAGGCGCTTTAGACCACTGAGCCATCCTGCCCGGCCCCTGTCTTGCTGTGATAGAAAGGTTGGATTTCATTATTCTGATGAGAGCTTACTATATTCTGTGAGACATGAAAATACATCATAAAACATTCAAACCTTACAGCTCACACACAAAAGATATTTGTTGAATGTTTCAGAATTTTAGAAAAATTCAAGGGCCTGCTTAGGCAGAGCACAGCGGCCAGTTTTGATCCCCAGTATGTGATGCAGTCTGTGCCCCCAGAGCACATTGAGACTGAGTGTGGTGGCGAACAACTGTAATCCCAGCTCTTGGGAGGCTGAAAACAGGAGGAACACCACAAGTCGGATCTGTGGAGTGAAACCCCCAACCCTGTATCCCTTGTCCTAAATGCATTAAAAGAAAAGAAAAATCTAAAAAAAAAAGAAAAAAGAAAAGAAATTGCATAAAGTCACTATTAATGAACTCTGAATTCTAGAATTAATTTTCTAAACCATAAACCAGCTAAATGGAAGTACTTACATTACGTCTGTAATTTTATAGGAAGTTAGGCTCTGGTATATTTTATGAAAAAGTCATTTTGAATTAAGAGGATAAATATTTATTGAAAATATTAGTGTATAGGATGGGGGAGACAGATAATTCATTATTTTGTAACACTTGAGTGTTTCCAATTTTAAATTTCGCTGTTTCCATTGCTTTATTCAATCTACATGATCAATTAACTACCTTGTCTAGATTTAGTGATGATCTTACATTACTTTTCTTGCATAATACTCCCACTTTTAGTACCATCCCATGATATCTGGATCTTTAGTAATCTATGTATATATTCTTTCCTAGTTTCATATTCAGAGATGCGATTAGAAATTATAACAGACAAAATGAAACCCCAAAATTAAGGGAAGGCGTTGATTTTTAGTAAAATGAGCTGCTTAAAAAGGAATAGTTAAAAGCAGGTTTTGTGATTCTTCACAGAAGTAAAATTTGATGTTATTGAGATAACTCCAAAAGCGTTGGATAATGTTCATAGAAAGTACTTCTGCGACAGAGAAAGGGGGTCAGTGCAAAACAGCCATGCCAGATTGTTCTTTTTATTGCTACATGTTTTTAACATGCTACAATTGCATTCATTTCCATCTTGTTCCTCACCTTACCACAGGAAGCAGACTTAGACTTTTTTTCTTAAAACAAAGCTGCAGCTATCTGTATCCAGTAGTCGCATGAATTGTAATGTATAAAATGTCCATTCGTTTACATCTGCATTGGGGCATCCTCTTTGCTTCCAAACTCCGTTCATGTTTTAACCTTGTGATTGGTCCTGATTAATGGGTTCTTAGTGAGCCTGATAAAAGAAAATAATCATAATATGCTTTGCAGTGGACTTGCTTTTCTGAGTTTCTACAACTGTCTTGGAATAGCATGCTCTGAGTAGCCACAAGGGCTCTCTTGTTTTTTTTTTTTTTTTTTTGGTTGTTTTTGAGACAGAGTCTCGCTGTGTAGTTCAGGCTGGCTTTGAGCTCACTTTTGTAGCCCAGACTGGTCTCAAACTCACTGATCCTCCTCCCTCAGCCTCCCAAGTACTGGGATTACAGGCATATGCCACGATGCTCGGCTGAGGATTCTTTTTAATCAGACTTTGTTTAGCAGATCCTATTGTTGGAAAGCCCTCTTTGGCCCCAACTTGAATTCTTTTTTTTTTTTTAAAGTTACAAATTTTTAAAAATTTATTTATTTATTTATTTATTGTTTCAGAACTTTTGTTTATTGATTTTCATGGCCGGCTCAGCCTGCCCTGAAGGCAGGGCTGGCGCAGCATGTGGTGCCCGGGATCGAACTGCGGTCCCTGGAGCCGCCCAAGCTTTCCTAAGCAGGTGCTTTAGACCACTGAGCCATCCTGCTGGGTCCCCCGTTTTTGTTTTTTTTTGGTCTTTTTACTATTTTGTTTTTTGGTACCAGGAATCGAACTTTGGGCCTTGCGCTTGCTAGGCAGGCGCTGCGCCACTGAGCTACATCCCCGGCCCTTAACTTGAATTCATAATCCAAGTTTCCTCAGAGCATCTTTCCATTGATCAAGAATCTTCTTTTTTTTTTTTTTTTTCTTGAGTTTCTTAGGGAAGGATCTACAGGGTGTTAAGGGTCTCACTACTAGATTGGACCCATAGTAATCCACCTGTTTATAACCTCCCAAGAGCTTGGATTACAGGCATGCGCTACCATGCTCAGTCTGAATGGCACACCCTGGGGGTGGGGCCAGAAAAGATACACTCCAGGCTTGGACCCTTAGCTGCTTCACCTGCTTGCAGGTGCTGTAATCTGCTGAGCTATTTGGCTGAATGAAGAATCTTCTTCTTTTGGGTACCGCATCGCACTATGTTTCCCCTACTCTAATATCTAATCACCTTTCTTGCCCCTTAGTGGATAGTCAAAGTTATTACATTAATTTTCCTCCAGCGAGTCTTTGTTTTGTCGTTTGTTGTCTGTCGTTTCCACATTGTTCCTAACATGCTAAGGATTGAGTTCAGTGTTTTTGGCCTCTACTGAAACAACATGGAAGAGTCTTCCTTTCTTGTCGAACTGGACTGTTGTGATTTTCTGCTCCGGCCGCTGGCTGATCACAGATCGCACATGGAACCACAACATCCAACCAAATCCATTGCACTCTTCTTTGAAACTGGAAATACAGCGGTGGTTGCACGCTGCCAAGTTTCAGGATTAGTGCACAGTGGTACCTTGCAATACAGGCATTTTATATAATGATGAGCAAAAAATGGAAAGAAAAACCCTGCTGACCCATATGGAAGTTAGAGAAAGAAATCAAATTGGGCATCTACTTGCAAGCTGACGTTATCAGGGATGTTTTATGCTATAATTAAGATACACGTAGGGCCCAGCAGGATGGCTCACCGCCTGCTTAAGAAAGCTTGGGCGGCTTCAGGGATCGCGGTTCAATCCCCGGCACCACATGCTGCACCAGCCCTGCCCTCAGGGCAGGCTGAGCTGGCCATAAAAATAAATAAACAAACAAAAGTTCTGAAACAAGAAAATAAATAAATAAATAAATTTTAAAAATAAGATATAAATAAAGCACAAAATAAATATATGAGCATAATATTTTTAAATAAGGACTTACCTGTTTGGGAGATTTGGCTCACATCAGAAATTCTTTTAAAAAATTTGATTTTCCAATATATATTTAATGATGCAGACATTTTAAGCAATTGTAATGTCAGATATTTGGAAAGGGGAGTAGGTGTTTTATAGAATTTAGATAACTCTAGGAAAAAAAAAAAAAAGTATAGGGCCTGGCAGGATGGCTCAGTGGTCTAAAGCGCCTGCTTAGGAAAGCTTAGGCGGCTGCAGGGACCGCAGTTCGATCCCAGGCACCACATGCTGCGCCAGCCCTGCCCTCAGGGCAGGCTGAGCCGGCCATAAAAATAAATTAAAATCAAACAAAAGTTCTGAAACAAGAATAAATAAATAAATAAATAAATAAATAAATAAATAAATAAATAAAATTCTAAAAAAATTCTAAATATAAAATTCTAAAAAAAAAGTTCTGAAACAAGAAAAAAAATAAAAAAGAAGAAAAAAGTATAATTCATTTATATTTTTTTTGGCAAGGATATAGTCAACCTGACTGCAAAGTGGGTGTATGTTTTACATTTACTTGGGATTGTACCTTAATCAATAAAATGAAGAAAATTACATATTGTGATTCAATATTTCTTTTTCAATAGAGAAATCTATGAGTCTTCAGAATTTGCTCTGAGTACTTACTAACCATTGGCTTATAAGTTTATAGTTTCTATGAGAATGCAAACATGTCTCTAATGCTAAATTTCTAGGAAAAGGTAATGAAGTATATTAGTTAAATTGTGTGAACCATCCTACACAGAAATTTTATATCCAAATAAAGGGACAGTAATTAAAAGAGTAAGACACAGTAATAAAAAATTCTTAATTCACTTTAGGGGGATAAAATAAAAATGGTTGATAGTTCGTGTCAGTCAAATAGCACATTTTGCCAGCAGCCAGGCTGTACTTGAGTCTATTATTACTGTCAACTAAAGTACTAACCAGAACATTATTCATACAATACTCGGTTTCCTCTCTGTATGCCAACACAGATAATCGTAGCCATCACCATAGGCCTGTACCATGGCAATGGGTCTTAAGTCAAATAAGAACCAGTCGTTCTTAACATATTGGGAAGGTAGGTTCTTAGGACAGACGAAGCTTAAGAATCCCCTACATCTAGAAGACATTCAGAGGGACAGACATCTTCTAGGAAAGCCTCCTATACTGGTAAGAATATCAAGTACAAAAATTGTGCAAACATCAAAACAGAGAATAAAATAAAATAGAAAAGAACAAATGACAAAATGAATTAAAATGAAATCCCAAACATTCAACCCATCCAAGACAAGTTTAGAGCCCAAATAGAGGAAACTGGAAACCAAGAAATCAAATTTTCTGAAATATTAATAACAAAAGTGAAAAAAAAAA
>PVJA010043695.1:0-16632 GCA_004027025.1 Myocastor coypus | reverse complement strand
CGCGGGCTCAGCTCCCAGCGGTGGGGTTTGGGCTGGGCTGGGAGAGGAAGTTAGTCGCGGGAACGCAGAGGCGGGGCAGAGGGGCCCATAAAGGTGATTTTAAGAGAGGCTGGTTCTGTGAGTTTTTGTCTTGATTTCATGTTTGGTTCAATGGTGACTGCAGTCTGAGTCTTAACTTCCCATAGTGATTTTGAGTATAAAGAGTCATATGCATTTTTGGTTTAAGTCTGAAGAGGAAAGAGAGTACTGATTTGGAAACATTTCACACAACAGAAGGATGGTGTTGCTCATCTGGTTAGACCTGACAGGTTCCATAGACAACTGTTGTTGTACTATAGACAACATAATAGAGCATCGTGTTTTACCCAGGACAGTCAAATCCTCTCTGGTGTGGTGATTGGACCACTTTATTCCAAGCACTAAGGATGTAAAACCTGGAGTATTATGAGCATGGAGCATGTCATGAGGTTGTTCATGGAACAATGCCCATTGTGGATGATCCTGGAGATGTCACTTGTCTTGCCTGCCTCTGACCTTCTCAGGGACCAGTGGTCCCCTCTACTCAGTGTTCTCACATTATATCTGTCTTCTCATTCCTTGAATATTCTGAGCTCTTTTTGGATCCTGGACTTTTGACTACCTGATTCCTTTGCCTGGAAATCCGTCTGTCTCACCCCTGACATTTCACCTGGCTGGCACCTTCTCATCCTGTCTGCTACAGATTAAGTCATCTTCTTCATATCCATTCACCATACCATATTATTCTACTCACTTCTTTTATGGTAATTATCAAAACTTAAAATAGTTCACTTCCTTGCTTTTTACTGTATATTTTCTACATTCTGGGATCTTTGGAGGGGAAATGGTAACAGTCTGATGCCATGGTCTATCCTTACCATGAAGAAAAGCATTGTACCATGAAGACATAGCATGCAATATTGAGCACTCTGTGACCATTTGTAAAATAGCAAAAATAGTCTCTGAAAGCCACAAGCATCTCTGTGTTGCAAGGAAATGAAAGATTCATCTCTGACAAAGGACTGTCTGGTCCTGACATAGCACCCCTGCTGACATAGAACTGACTGCCTTCCCAGGCTCTACTTTGCATCTAGTACTTGTGCCTGTTAGAATGTTCTTCTATTTTTACTCATTTGAAAGCCATCTCTTCACTGTGACACAGATGTGCTTCTGTCCCTTAGAAAGTGATTTGTATATAACATTCTTGCGAATTGTTGAAAACTGTGGACACAGCCTATGTTCTTGTGTCTTCTTTCCTTTAAGCCTGGATTTCCTTTATTCCTTCATCTGTTTCTCATCTCATAGCATTTTGCCATCCCTTCCCATCCCAGAGTGTCATCAATGAACTTCCTCTAGTTGGTCTGTTCTCATACATGTTCACTAATAATGCACGTTCATATTATCTGTTGCTCATGGAGTAGGACTTGAGGCTTCTTTTGGATATTAAAGTTGTCTTGATCCTTGTAAGTATCCTGAGCTACTATTGAGTTCAAAAGTACACCCAATTTAAGCTTTTTAGTATTTTACCTAGATGCTGCTATTAAGCCTTGCATCCATTAACTTATATTACATGCGTATCTTTCAGTGGCATCTTTTTCTTCTTTGTGAGCAAGCACAAGAGTTGCTTTTGAAAGAGGGCAGGTGAGGTTGTTCACACTTGCGCATTGTTTAGACTCCTTGTGCTCTGCTGGAATCCTTTCACTCCTCAGATTTTATTGCCGTTTTCCAAGATATCTGTCAGCACTTAATAACTCAGTCATGCCATGGCAATATAGTATGTCTGCTTTCTGAATTTTGATGAGAGATAAGGCCTTGACACTGCTATTATATAATTCTTATCAACAACTCCGGATTGCTTCAAGGATATTCAGATCATCTATCACTCAGAATGTCCTGAATTATACCTTTTAATCTTGCCAGTTCACTAGAGCAGTACCTCCTGGGACCTTGGCGAGCCTGCAACCCCCGCTGGGCTCCTTTGAAGAAGTACTATTTTGTATTTATCCCAGTGACGAATGGTGAGGAATATTGTCGAGAACAACTTAGGAAAATTTATGTTTTTTTTTTTTTTGTTGTTGTTGTTGTTTGTTTGTTTTTTTTCCTACTGGGAGGACATTGTTAAGCATGCTGCTTTGTGTTCTCTCTATCTCATTATGAAGACATAAAACAGAACATTTGCTCATGGTTCAGTATCCAAAAATCATGAAAAGCTGGTGTTTTAGAAAAAAATAGTGTGTTGCTATTTTGTCATTTTGTCCATTTAAAAATTGTGTATGATTCCTTTTCATGTCAGTCAGCTCAGAGTTACACTTGAACTTATGGTAAATATGCAGACATAGATATTGCTATTACTACTGTTGAATTGACTATTCTCTATTTTCCTTTCAACAGTAAGATGCAATGTTGGGTTGTTAATTTTCCATTATGTGATGAACTATATGATTTGAAGGTGTGTGTGTGTGTGTGTGTGTGTGCGCGCGCGTTTTCCATGCACTCTTTTTTTTCTTCTAGCATCTTTTAGGGATCCCTGTTTTATTCGTTGTTTGCCTGTGATTCTCCATCCTAATTCTTTGATCATCTTTTGAACCACCTGTGGTTCTGTAATCCATCTAACCCTTTCCATATGGCTGGGCATATGACTCAAAACAGGAAATTTATGAAACAGACAACACAGAATATTCCCAAGATTTCTCTGTCAGAGATGGTGAGAAAACTTCTTGCCTTTAGTTTGTAATGACAAACTTGTAGGCCTCAGGCTGAGTAGGCATTTTCATTCTGTGTAGTTTCTTCATGTTGCTTGTTTTAATTCTGCAGTGAGATTTAGACTGATAGTTACACTGATAGGCAAGTAGACAATGAGGGGAGAGAGAGATAGAGAGAGATAGAAATAGAGATAGAGACAGAGATAGAGATAGAGATAGATAGAGTTGGAGATGGAGGTGGAGATGGAGATAGAGGAGTTAAGAATTTTTAAAATTATGAAACTCAACTGAAATTGAAGACAGTTCTCTGATTCTCAAATGTCCACATTCTATGAAACAATACACAGTGGTACCCCAGTTCGCAAACGGTTACTTCAGGAATGCTGGAGGAGATAGCCATATTTCTATTCACGCAGGAAAGATGCCTGAGGTTGTATTTGTCATCTGATGTGGAGTTGAGAAATGAAAGCAAAAGTTTGCTAAATATTTCTGCTTGGGTACTCAGTTGTTTGCAGAGCAAAACTTTTGTCGACTGAGAAACTACTGCATTATGATTTTTTTTCTGCCAAAATAATAAAAGGCTTTTGTTGCATTTACCTGATATACGATACTGCTGTCTTTTTTCTCTGAATGCACTTTTATAAGTTTCCTTGAACACTTTATTGTGTGAAAGTCCACACACGCACTTGTACACATACAAACACACACATACATAGACACTCAGATACAAACATCTTTTTTTTTTTTTTTGTGGGACCAGGGTTCAAACTCACGACCTTGCACTTGCCTAGCAGGCACTTGTGCCTCGGAGCTATCTTCCCAGCCCCTCAAACATCTCTTGATCATCTTGCCAGACTTCAATAGTAGTTCCTGTAGGATTGCTAATAAATGCTGGATAGTTTAGCTCTACTGTTCTAGATTTATTTATCATAAAAATAAGTTTACTGTGAAACATGCGTGTGATATAAATGTATAGATAAAACCAAAATTGACTTTAATGCAGTAGTTACAGATAAACATTATTGACTTTTTGTTGTGCATTCATCATCAATTTTTGGCATAAACAAATATGTTAGTGCATATCTTAATAAATCACAAAAGATGTTATTTAATACATACACACACACACACAGACACACACACACACACACACACACACACATATATATATATATATATATATATATATATATATATATATATATGTAATTTTCATTTGACAAATTGAGTTTTTCTGTGTTAGCATTCTTAGTGTTACCTGGATTTCCTTTGTTTTAGATTTAGAATCTTTATAGAACTCTCCAATAAGCAGTTTTCTTACTGTAACTTTTGACTTACAGTCTAAAGCTGCTGGGCCATTCACATTTCTGAACTAGGATGTATATACTCCTGTAAGTTTATCCTCAAAACCCCTATCATATTACTGCCAGGCATTTCTTAGGCTTCCCTATATTAAATTCAACACTGCAGTAGTCTTCTGGGGCTGTAGTGTGAAAGTTAGGATTTCTGTTGCCTTTTCTGTGGTCTCTGGTCTCAATTTTTCTCTAAATTATATTAATCTACCTTAATGCTTTGTTATTGCCTTTGCACTGATCATTTTTATTAAAGTATTTTTATTGCCATGAAAATAAAGTATTTTTCTTATGACTTTTGAAATTGAAATTACATTTGCATGTTTCTGAACTTTCTTTGAACCTGGTAAAATGTAGTTTACAAGTATCTGGTTTTCAAGATCTAAATAATTGTATTCTAAATTTGTTTTCTGCTGTAAGCCACCAGGTCAACATCCAAGAAGGATGTTTTACAATTGGACCCAGAGGTTACTTTTTATTTATTTTTTATTTTATTTTATTGTATTTTTTTGAGACAGGGTCTTGTTGTGCAGTTCAGGCTGACCTTGAGCTCACTTTTGTAGCCCAGGCTGGTCTCGAACTCGCACCAATCCTCCTGCCTCAGCCTCCCAAGTGCTGGGATTACAGGCGTGTGCCACCACGCCCGGCTCCAGAGGTTACTTTTTAAATTTACCTGTTTAGGGGTGTAGGAAGGAGGCTCAGTGGTCTAACACCCCTGCTTAGACAAGCTTAGGCAACAGCAGGGACCACAGTTCAATCCCTCGCACCACATGCTATGCCAGTCCTACCCTCAGGCTGAGCTGACCATAATATGTTAAATAAATAAATAAATAAATGAATAAATAAATAAATAAATAAATTTACCTGTTTTACAGTCTGAGTCATTAGTGCTAATCTGCCCTATGCGACCCTGTCAACCTTAAAAAATCTAAAATTTTATATCTCTTAGTACCAGATTCTGAATCAGTAGCAATTTTCTAGGACAGTACCATATCAGGGGGTCAAAGGATTGCTGAAGTGTTGCCTAATCTTATTAGCACATAGTAGTTTTCTAATTTCTGGTTTCCTCTACCAGAATATAGACAGCTTTGGGCAAGGCACATTTGGCCAGCTGGGCTCAAGGTACAGTGGCAGGGCTCTGTAACTTTGCAGGGCTCTTTTCCCTTTTGTAGCGGGCTGATCTACTCTCCAAATCCTCTATATTTCTTAACTTTTGTAGCATTGAACAATGCCATTATTCCAGGTGTCATCACTCATGTTATTTTGCTTTTATATCTTATCCATGTAGTATTTCATAACCTTTCCTGGAGGCTTAGACGCACAGCCTACTTTAAAGTTCTTTTTTCTTTGTTCTATTTATTTAAGAGTCATATTATTATAAAGACCATTTGTAGACAATTTGTTATATGCCACACACTGTGTTATTCTATGGAAGAGTGAAGTTATTTCAGCACATTCTCAGAAATATACTCTTTAAAAAAATCCTTTAGCCTAACCTAGAATTTTTAGGTAAAAATTATGGGCAAACTAGGTGGGTTTAAAAATCAGCAGTTCATGGAGAGTGTAAAAGTCGACTTACTGCAATGCTTGTGTGTGTGTGTGTGTGTGTGTGTGTGTGTGTGTGTGTGTGTGTGTGTGTGTTTGCCTTGATTTTATAGAATTTTCTCTGAAAATCCACCTTTAGGAACAGTAAGCATTGTAGAATGTGATTTCCTCCATTATATTTAATTCCCCTTACAGTAGAGCTCACTGTGGGCACTTGGTTAATGGCCGATTCCCTCTGCATTTCAAATTGGATTGCACTTACAAAAATTTGATTTGCCTACAAATTTTGAGACACATTCTACTCCTTGTTTAGATGAGTTATTTGACATTCGGAGGCAAATGGGGTAGATTTCAAGCTTGACTTTAGAGGCCAGTGAGGGAAAAAGTAAATTATAGACTCTGTGACATATTTGCTGGAAATATCACTCTGGCTTACTGGGTTCCTTTATCCCTGTAATTAGAAAGGTACATTGCACTTAGATTTTACAGAATACTTTCCCATTCTCTTTCTAATTTCATAGCTTATGTACTTTGTCACATGGAGAATGAAACTTTCTCTGTCTGCTGCTTATCAAAACCCTTGTATGCTTGAATATCTATTTTCCTCTTGATGTCCCTCCTCACTACTTCAGGGGAAAGTAGCAATTTATTTTTTCTTTCTTGCCTGTGGTTTAGTTCAGTAGATAATGTACTTGCCAAGACAGATAGCACACAGTGTCTTTAAAAAGTGGCAAGGGCGTAAACAGAGGCCACTGCCTGAGAGACGGTGGGTGATATTCCATGTGTATAAAGTGACTTGATTGTCACTTGATACCTGGAGCTGTGTGTGTGTGTGAGTGTGCACACATGTGCACATGTGAGCACACATGCACATTCGTGCTTTCCACAGGCATGTTTCTAATGTAATGAAGATATGACTGAATGTAGATGTAGGGTATGAACAGATGCAGAGTGGTAGAACAGCTAATATGTTACCCGTATCTTTCATGATCACAGTACCTATGGCTATTACTACATGCCAGGTATTCTCTCAAGTGCTATATAGATTAAATTCTTAATCTTCATTACATTTCCAGCAAAGCAACAGAATGCTATTGTTCGCCTTATGTCAAAAGCAATAAAGCCAAAACTCTGAGGAACTAAAAGACTTATCTGGGGTCATTTAGCTAAAAAAAAAAAAAAAAAAAAAGCTCGTATCAAGATTACAATTCTCACAGTGCCCCCTTTGCCTCTTCCTAGAGTGGCCATGGTGTTGTTTTTGTCAAAACTAAGTCGTTCCTGAGAGTAGAAGGGTGGCATTAAGTAATCCATGTGCTAATCGGTAATAGTAGGCATGTTCCAGTCAACTGAGATGGATAGCCACTATTTCAGAGTCCCTGGCACATTTTGGGAGTTTTCTAAGATTATGTTTAACAACCCACAAGGCTATTGTTTCCCATCCTCCACTGTACTCTGAGTGGAATATATTCTAGAGCACTAACTTATAACTACTGACTTTGATCTCAAATTCAAGGAATCAGGTGGTCTAGGTCAGAATTTGTCACTTCAGACTCAGAAGGTTGTCAGCTGAATGTGTCTGTCATCCTCATAAATAATAAAAGTGAAGGATGGCTGTGGAACAGACAGAGGGAGAAACAGTGCCTCACTTATGCAAAGTGTGGGGAAGTCCAGAGGGGAAAGATGAGGGAGAGGCAGCGTTAGCTCATCCTGTCTGTTCAGGGATTGTAGGTTGAGACTGCGTTAAACCTGTGGCCAGATGTTTTGTGTTACGGGTCACAAGGCACATACATCATCTGGATGATTTCAAATTACCCAGAGCCCTACATCATTTACAAATTCTCAGTGTGAGCTACAGAATAACCCAGATAAGGGGCAATGGATTAACATTCCTTGCTAAGGATAAGAAGTGGTAGATTGTATGTAGTTGATCTCCACAATCTGACCCCACTGTCTTTACTCCTCTCCAGAAAAGGAGTGCAAGTGAATGAGAAAGACCTTCTGAATGGGCTAAGCCTAAATTCATTTTCC
The DNA here is from genome assembly GCA_004027025.1 of Myocastor coypus. NCBI lineage: Eukaryota > Metazoa > Chordata > Mammalia > Rodentia > Myocastoridae > Myocastor > Myocastor coypus. The sequence continues at coordinate 8,987 of PVJA010043695.1, read as the reverse complement.
TTGACAGTGAATAGCTAAATCATCCCATATCTCTGTCCTTTAATTATGAGTAGTTGGAAACCACTCGGTCTTTATTTCCCTCGCCCTAGAAGGCTGTTGGAAATCTTCTCCAAGCCACTAATAAAGCAACATTCTATTTGAAATTCAAGCTTCCAGGATTGATGTCTAAAATTGAAAGCAGCATAACCCTGAGCTTCTTTCATTTCTAGAAGAGATGCCTATTTACTTGGGGTTTTTCCATCAATTTTGCTTTCTGTGTGGGCTTGCGAGCCCCTGGTTCCATTAGCACCTAGAGATTCCATCTTTTCATTGGTTTGGTTTCTAGTTCTTTCTGCATGGCCGAGTTTTCATTTCTAACTATTCTTCAATTTCATGTCTGCTCTCTTTCACTTTCTCTCAGTGGAGAGTCAGTGTTACAGTTCAGTTTTATTGTGAATACATGTGTGTTTTGTCCTCATACAAAGGGATATGAGAAGAGATTTTGGCAAAGCATACTTAATCACTGTAAATATTTCCTGCTGTTATTGAAATTTGTAATGAATATTAATCAGTTGGAAAATGCCCTTAATTAGCCCAATGTAGAATTAAAAAGTAATTCACTGAACTGATATATGACAGGTTTGAGTGTAGACCTGTGCATTTCTCATTTTTATGATGAAAAATGAGTTCTTAGATAAATATCAGTCTTTCTGCATTTAATATCTCCCAAGAAATGGATAAATATGTTCTTGGATCTCAAACAATACACTGGAGAAGAAATTTCAGATTGTCATGACAATAAGACTGTCATCTTTGAGCACATTTAAACTTTGAATCTCATTTTATGATATTTGATTGTGATGGCTGCTATCAGAATCAATGCAAAAAATTCAGGCTTTGTGTGGTCAAAGTCGGACTGAAAAGGTTGGCATTCACCGTCTCTATCCACAGCTGTCTCATGCTTCTCTAATCTCAATGTCCATGTTTTCCTACATAGCTCGCAATGTTGGCCCTGCCTACCACGTGTACTTAACTGACAGGGTCTGTGCAGCTGTACCTTACTGTTTCTGGGTGATTGTCGGCCTGCATGTTGGCATTGAGAGAGAATGGATGGGGTTGGATTGCTTTATTTTCTCTGAGGCTTCCTGTGGTCCTTACCTGGGACGTGCATGTAGAATACTTTGTGTGAAGCCTGGCACATGGCAAGTGCTACGTAGGTGATGTCCTGAAGTGTTGCCGTCCCCATCAGCTTGCCACGGCCTCCTCCTCAGAACCCTAGAACCTCTTATTCTCATTGGATACACTTTTATTAGTATGTGTTTGCAGGACAAAGTGGTCATATCAATCACAGAAAGCTGCTACATGTTCCTAGCCCATCCTAATTCTTTCTACTTCTCTCCTTAGTTGTTTTATGGACATAAAGTTTGTCCCTCCTAACGGGAGAAGGTGACCTGGTTCTCCAGGCTGTGGCCACTGAATGGCTGTAAGTGGTTCCCTGTGTTCTGCATGCGGAGTCGGGAGACTGGGACTCATGTTGTTTGCTAAGGCGGAGGAGGAACAGAGCTGGACCCCTGAGAGTTTGAGCACACAGTATTGTGGTGTTGCAGCTGCTGTAGTGTGCGTTGGAAGCAGTTAATAGTTGCCACGGAAGCTGGGTGTGGTGGCACATGCCTGTAACCCAGCACTTGGGAGGGTGAAGCAGGGGGATGAGGATCAGTGTGAGTTCGAGACCAGCCTGAGCTACAAAAGTGAGTTCAAGGTGAGCCTGAACTGCACAGCAAGACCGTGTCAAAAAAAAGCCTCTGAATTGGAAGTCACTGTGGTACTTTCAAGTCTTAAAATTTGGTTCCACTGTAAATGTCTTACAAAGTGGAACAAAAACCCTGGACAGTTCTTAACAAAAGAGAAAGAGGCGAATTAAATATCCTTAAGCATTTGGCATACGTCTGCGTCACATTCAGCCAATGTGGAGTGGGCTTTCCCCATGCTGACTGTGTTGTCATTAAAGTTTAGATGGTGGCAAAGATGTGAACTTTTTCTTATTATCTATAATTCATTTTGCTCCTTATTTATATTGTGGGTTTTTCATATAAGAAACCATGTGATATTTAAGCTTTAAGGACTTCAAAGAACATCAATTGAATTCCAACCTAAAAATAGAAAGTATCACCATGGTACAGCACTTTATTTCCATAACTAAGTTATTCTGTTGTGCTACGCGCACACACACACACACACACACACACCAGGAGCATATTGTGCTTTCTTCACACTTGAAACATTACCCTAACAATACAAGTGTGAATGTCTGATCAAGTGGCTTCTGGCTGAAACTTCTTGAGAGTCAGGAACTTTCAGGATTGAGAGGTCAAACAGCAAATTCAGGAATTCTGAGTTCCTTCCTAGGTGGGAATAAGATTTCAGTTACTCAAAGTTGCTGAGGCAAATAGTTAGAGACACCAGCAAGAAAACTCAGTTTTCTTGGGCTGTGTCACCTAAACATTTTATTTATTTATTTATTAGAAGCAGGATTAGTAACGAGGATCGGCGAGAAAGCCACCTTTTAGGTGCATATTTTTTTTTTCTCCAGCAGAAATATTTGACTTTACTTGCTTTGCCTCATAGTCAACATGGACTGGCCGTCTCTGTACATTCCTGGAGGGTTAGTGAGTGGGTCACTATGCCAAGAAAATGCAGTCCTCAGGTTGTATAATAATCACATGTTGAGCACTTGTTTTAAAGGCCAACCCTGGGGCTCCCTGCTCAGAGATTTATATTGAGCAGATCAGAGAGGAGGCTGAGATGCCTTTTCCATGCCCCTCTGCCTGTTGTCTCTGATGTGAACCTTCTTTTTTTATGGTTCAAGATTTATCGTTTATCATGTTAGATTTTACACATCTGTGTGCAATGCATTTTAGTTATTTTTGGCAGAAGGTGCAAACATAACTTCAACAATCAGGAGAATATTTTACTGAAGGAAAGTTAAATCCAAGGAACAGAATAAAAAGTCCAAATATAGACCTGTACTTTCTTGTACAACCAATTTCGACAAAGGTGCAGGGGCATTAGCCCTTCACTAATAGCACAGGAACAACTGGGACCTCTGTACTCTTAGGTACATTATGTCCGCATCTGATGAGAACTTTCTGCTCCACAAATGGCCACCCTGAGAGCCACATAGCAGGTTTGCGCTGCTCTTGTTAGTGACAACGAGCATTTTCTGTGCTTCTGTGGTCACCTATGTGAGTGTTTTTGAGGCATTTCTGTTCAGATCTTTTATGCATTTTTAAACTGCATTATCTGTTTCCTCGTTATTGCATAGTTTGTATTCCTTAGATATTAATTGCTTACCTGATAGGTGATTTTCACATATTTTCTCCCAATCTGTGGCATCTCCTTATTCTGTAAATTGTTCCCTTTGTTGTGCAGAGTTTGTTCTTAGATACTATTATGAGGTATGAAAACTCCTGATGTAAAGACAGAAATACCACTGCTTTTTCATACAGCTATTCACCTAACAAAAATTTATCTTTTCTACACTGATTCACAGTATTTCAAGGAAATATGGCTTGTGCTGCCTGAGGTCCTTAGGAACTAAATATTTAAAAAGACTTGATCTTTGTCTTTCAGAAGGTTGGGTATAGTTGAACAGAAGAAATTAACAACAAAATCACTCAGAAACTGTGCCTTCTTCCAAACCAAAAATGAAGTTATATTGACATGTTGGGTGATTTTAAGGACACTGAACTTAAAAATTAATGAACACTTTAAACTTTAATAACATAGTTGAAAATTTGTTTCTATTTTAATTCTCAAGGATTCCTGTTAGGTACATTTAGTTAATTAAGGTGAAATTATTTGCATTGAGAAGGAAATATTATGTAAATGAAAGTAGAGCATTTTATATCTGCACGCAAAAATTGGAAGGGAGCCTATTCTGAAAGATGGGGAAAATACCTGTGATATTCAGGTCATGCAATCATGAGATACCACATTCTTTTCTTTTTTTAAAAAAATATTTTTTAAGGAATACTATTAAAACAGTAAAATTACAAGTGATGTAGAATTTCACTTAAAATATAATATGAATTTCATAGTACTTCTTGTAATGCATAATGTTGTTTTCCAACCAGTTATGCATATGGCTAGATATATGCATACAAAATTGGAAGAACAAAGAAAGAGAGAAGTATATAAGAAATTAAGTTCAGAAAAACAGTGATGTTGAGCTCAAGTACTTATGTTATTGAGTAATAGTTAAGCTTCTCTTCTGGAGAGTTAAAAATATATGTTTACATTCAAAAAATTAGAGAAAAGGTAGGGCTACAAGGATTGCCAGTATTTTGGCCCTAACCCCACAAGGTCAGTGAGTGGCTCAGAACATAAGAGAACTGTGCTGCAACATCCTATAACTCAGTGGTTTCCCAAATGTTCTGTTCAAGGAGATCATGGGACCATAGAGGAAAGGGATTGATGATGTATAGTGTGTCTAAGGAGTCACCTAGAGAGAAAACATTCTTGGTCTTTCACAGAGTGCAAATTGGTCAAGCCATGGCTGTGACCCATCCAGATGGCTGACAGTGGCAAAAGTTCTAGAAAATGCTATACATGGTTTCACGGTAAATTCTGAGTGGATTTGGCTGACCTTGGAAGATACAAAAGTTACATGTTTTATTATACAGGTCTTGCTTTAACTTGGCCTTAACCACCCAGGAGAAAAGTTTTACCGCAAGGCATAAAACATAAGGCTAGATTAGTATCCTGAGCTTCAAAAGGCTTAAGTCCACAGCTTATGACATTGCCAATTCTGCCAATAATCCAGCACAATTATGGAATATGGGACTATGTATACAGCAACTTTCTCTTAGTTCAATGAGAAGAAATTTTTGTATGAATAATGATTGGAAAAATTATCATGTCTGCATCCTGTGCTCTGAATAACTACTATGTAGACAACAGTATACATTGTATCAATTATTGGGAATGTACTACTAACACAGTGGTTCTCAATTTCTAATGCCGTGACCCCACAATACAGTTTCTCGTGTTGCGGTGACCCCAAACCAAAAAATAATTTTGGTGGCTACTTCAAAACTGTAATTTTGCTATAGTTATGATTCGGAATGTAAATGTCTGGTATGCATTTTATATTCTCATTGTTACAAATCAAACATAATTTAAACATAGTGATTAATCACAAAACAATATTTAATTATATGTTGAGAAATATTTATTACTAATTCCAATAAATAACATTTCACCATGGCATAGCATGGGTTTAAATATGTATTTTCCAATGGCTTTAGGTGACCCCTGTGTTTTGGTAGTTCAACCCCCACCGGTGTCACGACCGACAGGTTGAGAACTGCTGTTAACTTACGTATTTTGAAACTGTCGCATTGTCATTTCTTATTAAAAGTAATAACAAAAGAAATTAAGAGAAAAAGGAGAAACAATTGAAAATATGAGACTAAACAAATTAAGCCTTATCTGTTTCTTTCCAAAGACCAACAGAAGTCCACAGTACACTATTCAAAAGGAAACAGTTCCTGAGTTGAGCAGAAGGATAGGGGTGAGAGTAGGGGGAAGAGATTTATCAGTGTACGTAAGTCAAATGGTTGGGACGACTGTACTGAGGTTCTACATTCTGACTTAGCAGAGAACAGAAAGGGAGCACAGTAGTCACAGGTACCTGTGGAACGTCCAGAACTGCCCAGATTGTCCCAAACTGAGAAGCACTGAAGGGTAGACTAATTGCCTTATTGTCCATGAAATGCGGCCACCATGTAATAGAGAAGGCTAGTAATAAAAAGTCCTGCTCATTATCAGGCAGGTAGCTGCAGGCTTTGCTCTGGAAAATTTGGGCTGGAGCTCAATTCCCTCTCCCCAGTTTTTTTGAAAGTGGCAAAGAAAAGGGGCTTTGCAGTGATGTACACATAAAGAAAGGGCTGTACTTCAAGGGCCTTGGAGGAGAGCATTAGCTATTATCACAGTTACTGTGTAGAACAGAGCAGCCTCAAAGTCCATGACTTAAACAATCATTTATTCTTCGTTGTTGGTTGACAATGTAGGTGTACATCATTGTATCAATATATAAATGTATATCTCCACTCTCAGGGTGGTGGGTGGGCAGAGTCGGGGCTTTTTTATGGGGAATTTGAAGTATAGATTAAGTGTTAAATTAGATGTACCCAAGTTTCGAACTTTGTTTAGCTTTACCTTTCAGTGTTCTTTGGCCACAGCACATCAGTCCAGTTAAGTCTGAACAAATTTAAAGGGCAGGGAAATACATTCCATACAAATTTCCAGAAACAGCAGGAGTGCACTCATATTAAAGAACCCTCAAGGAGTAGACTTTTCTGTGCTGCCCGCAGCCATATGTGGACATGGTTTGTTTACAAGTGGTTTGATTCCATCTATTTTGCGCAAACAACATATAGGACAGTATTTGCCTAATATTTTAGGATAAAAGTCAACAGAATTTTTCTTTAAAGGACAGAGAGCAAGTATTTTAAGTTTTTCAGGCTATAATGTCTGGGTATTGTCTCTACCCAATAGTGACACTGTAGCAAGAAATTAAGAAACAAAATCTGTGTAAACCATTGTCTCCAGCTGTATCTGAATAAAACTGTACTCACATAAAGAGATAGTTGGCTACAGGAACAGACTCAGACTGAGGGCTGGATTTATTGTCCAGGAGCCAGTTTGCAGAAAAATGATTTAGGAAGTAATGCTGTATAATCTGTTGCTGTCATTAGAGAATCAAATTAACCTATGTCATACCACCTCTGATTTATATCTCACCACCTGAAGACAAAGCGGAACAAAACAGAAAAGTGTCTGCAGGGAGGGCTTCCACACCAGAGATCTGTGGAAGATGCTATTCTGGGTGTGAAAATCAACAAGTGTTAGTTGGAAAGCTGATTTTTAGATGTAGAGATGTGGCCGTGTTCCTGACTCTGTCAGGTGCAGTGCTGATCTCGGTTCTTTTCAGGGAACCCACCTAGACATTATCTTTTGGTCTGTGACATGGTTTGGAGAAATTCGAGGATACCTTAAGATCAGGAGGAGACACTTTCCTTTTCTGTGCAAGAAAAAGGAGTTGGTAAATTAGTGCGAAAAGAAATCATTCATTGCTAGTTATTTACTTCTTGGAGACATCTGAAGTTCCATTTAGAAAGGACTTTTCTGTTCCTTCTCTGGCTGAGCTCCAAACACGTTGGCTTAGCACATCCTCTGAATTTTGTCTGAGAAGACTCTTGTTTCTGAATCTTGAACTGTCTTCTACTTGATTGTTACAAGTTTTCTTATCCTTTTCCTGGACCAAAATCGAGAGTGTCTTTGTCTGGCCCAGGTTGTCTGAAAGTTGTTCTGCTAACACTTCATCTAAATTTTCAACCCTTTTAAGGAAGCCTTTACCCCTGAGTTCCCTTCATAAAGTGACATGTCTTTTAAAAAGAAAATTCACCGCTCAGAAAACTGCATGTTTTAGGTGAATCCTGAATCCCTTTCTCATGTCTCTCTGTCCATGTGGGGGTACAATAACCAGGGTTGTAGAAGTGCTTTTAAAAGAAGAAATGCACCTATGTGCCTGCACTGCTATATTAAATTTCTCTCTTCTTTAGTGAGCTGAACATTCTGTCTCTCCAAGGTAACATAGCAGGAGCTGCAACAAATTTATGCCTTTTATTACTGCTAATTTATTAGTCATCAGTGAGAAACTACTGGTTTTATTTGACAGATATGTGGGGATGAGCGTACTGTACTTTGCTGTTATATTTCTGGGGAAAAGCAGAAGGGGCATGGGGTGCAAGTTCGTTTAGGAGCTGTTCGTGTACTGGGAGGGGGAAGAAGCCACCTGCTGAGTGCCTGGCTATGTGGTTCCAAGCAGGTGTCGGTTAGGTGATACAGTGTCAGAGGGAGCACGTGGCCCTGAGGATGCTGGCTCCTGGTTCTTAGAGGGAAGCTCTTCTTCGTTTTCCATGATCCCTTCACCACACAAGCCATACACCAGGGTCTTGAGGCTATGTGCGAAACCGTGCCTTACTGTCCCTGTGCTCTAAACTCAGCAGACGCGCAGATTCTTCTGACAGGAGGTGGAGGACTTCACGTGTGCAGTGCGTCAACATGTGTCTTTTGTCTTCTGTCTGTTACGACAGATGATGAAAAAATTATCTAAGCATCAACTACGCATTTAAACAATAGAAAACACAGCACTTTAATTCCTGTCATGATTTCTTCTCTACTAGTGCACCAAACGGGGAAAACTGTGTGATTCTGAATGTATGTAGTTCATTCTGTGAGAACTATCAGGTTTTTAAATATCACTTCTTTGGATGAGGTATCAGCCTATGTCTCTCTTATATAAAGAGATGTACTAGAAAATTATAGTTAATATTTAACTTTTTATGTATCTAGTAAAGGGTCTACAGGGTCTCACTACAGAGATTGGACTTGTAGTGATCCTCCTGTTCTCAACCTCCCAAGTGGTGGGATTTCAGACATGCCCATCACACCCAGTCTCAATTGCCCTCTCAGCACACCCCAAGTGCGAGGCTGGCACGGACATACCAGTGATCAAACTCATTCCCTGTGTGTTACTAAATAGGTATGTTAGTCTGCTGAGCTATCTGCCCAGCCCTTAATGTTTAAAGATAGAAGACAAAGTTGAAAAATCCAAAGGACCATTGCATTAATCCCTTCAAAGTAATACTTGCATTGAATGCACTTGTCCCGTCACTCTTGGCAGTTTCTGAAGCAGTTCTGGAAGTCCTCTTTCATGATTGTTCCAGTTGCACTGCTGTGGCTACTTCAATGTCTTGAATCTCTTTGGCTTTGGGAAGAACCACAAGTTCTGTGCAGCAGATCTGCTGAATGAGATAGATGAGGACACACCTCCTCCTCCTCCTCCTGCTCCTCCTCCTCCTCCTCCTCCTCCTCTTCCTCCTCCTCTTCTTCCTCCTCCTCCTCCTTCTCTTCTTCTTCTCCTCCTCCTCCTCCTCCTCCTC
>PVJA010043693.1:0-16644 GCA_004027025.1 Myocastor coypus | reverse complement strand
GGGTCTTTATTGACCTTGAAGGGCTAGGGCCAAAATATTGGCTATCCTTATAGCCCTTCTTTTTCTCCAATTGTCGGTCTGTTAACTGACATTCTCAACCCTCCAGCAGAAAAGCTTTGTGATACTATTACTCTATAACATAGGTACTGGGCTTATCATCACTGGCTTTCTGAGTATCAAATATCTTTGACTTAGCTTGGAAATGATATTTTCTGACCATCATTGATTGATATTCTAATAACTTTCCCATACAATGTGATATAAGCGGTTACACAATTTTGACACAGGTATTTGGAAATTCAAGGAAATACAAAATTGTAGCCTGTCAAGAATATGGTTTTTGGCCCAGTCTTTTATTTTCAAGTACTACTCTTGAGAGAATAACAGTAACTGAGTTTACACCAGGAGCAGTACATATCAAAAAGACAAGAGTGACATGTATTCCAAACATGGTTTTAGCGTTACATTGTGCTATAGTCAATATGCTGAACCTTTTGAAGGTTCTTGAGACCAATATCTGATTCATCCTGTGCACATAAGTGTATGGTTTTGCTATTGATGTTTTCTGCTTTGTCTGCTTCCAGTCACTTCGTTGTTTAATCCATAACACATTCAGCTGTGTTATACCCTTAAGTTCTTGTTTTCTTCTTTAATACTACTCATCCATAAAGAATGATAAGTTTGAAGACTTCATATATAAATGGATGTATATTGAACATATACTCATTAGTGAAATAAACCAGACCTATATGTGTAAATATCGTATAGTCCCCCTAATAGGGACTGGCTGTTTCTGACAGGCTGATGGTATAACAAGACTGTCACCACGCCAGAGAGGGGACAGGTGGAAACCTTGAGCCACTTGAAGTGCACAGTGGTCTGCAAAACCGGCGGAATCCCCGCTCTCCGTACAGTGTTCACTTGAATAAAATGCTTGCTGAGAGCTGATTGATCCCGAAGGGACAGCATTTCAGCACCTCCTGTCTACCTGAGACCTTGGAGTGCTAGCTTCTCTAAACCAATGAACTCTCTTAATAGCTCTGTCTGCTTGAGGCTCAGATCAGGCAGATGGAAGCCTGAGGGTCCCTGGCTGTCAAGATACGCAAGTCTTGCTAAAGGGGCAGACACTGAAAGAAAGCCTTGAGGAATAAAGCTATCTCTCACGACCAGCTCCTGTATAGGCCTTCCCATTTATTTTATGTGATCATTGATTGGGGAAAGCAATAAATTGAGATTTGAGCAAGTCAAGAGATTCTTGAGTCATTTTAAATAAATCCAAGTAGCATTTGGAGGTCAATAGGAAACAGAAACAGCATACAGAGGTTGAGAAAAAGGCAGAAAGGAGTAATCAATTCTGTTTCATTTGGTTGTTTGTGGGTTGCAGGCTATACATATATATCTGTGATATTAATGAAGTAGTTCTGCAAGCTATTCTAGCCATTTATCATTCCCTAAAGTGAAAGCTGCGGGAACTCATGATTCATAGCTGGACAGTTGAAGGATGAGAGGCCCAGGGACCTGTAATTGGAGTGTGAAATGGAGGCAGTCTGGCAGGATGTAGCCTTTCACCTATGGAGTCAGAATTAGAGGCAAATCTTTGGACAAATCATTGTCTTCCGGAAAGCTACAGAATCAGTTGTCAGTGTGTATAAACCTATACATCTGGAAGGAAATTGTAGTGTGTAGAAACAGGTCAGTGATGGATGCTGGATGTTCAGCATCAAACAACTATGCATTCTCTAAGTCTGTAGTTCTTTATATTCAAGCTGATATGCATCTATATAGAGGAGGCTTTCTTTACTTTCTCCCTCCCTCCTCTCTCTCTCTCTCTCTCTCTCTCTCTCTCTCTCTCTCTCTCTCTCTCTCTCTCTCTCTCTCTCTCTCTCTTTCTTCATCCCTCCTTGCTATAGATTTATGGAAAAAAAAGTTCAGCTACCCCAAAAGGTTTAAAGCATAAAAATGTGAAGAATGTTGATGCTTTCTGTTAGGCATTGCAATTGCTAGGTTCAGTAGATTAAATGGCATTTTAGGTTCCATTTGATGTGTTCTCTCTATCTTTTCTATTACATTCATTTTTGGGCCTATTCACCCCAACCCCCAATAAGGATTATCAGATTTCCACCGTAGTTCCACCATTCTGATGGAAAATAAAATATCTGGAGAACTATGAAGTTCTGTGATTTGGATGGGGATTTAGAAAAGACTGTGAGAATTTTCCTTAAGTCTCACCTCTTCTACATAAAACTTGGTGAACAAAAGATTCCACCTGATATTAGTATTTCCAAGTATAGCTTCAATGTGTTCCTTTGGCCATTATTTATTTTTTTAATATTGATTGCTGTGCAATAGTTCTCTGTCTCCTAAGCATCATCAGCTCAGTTTCCCTTATCTGTAAATCTTAAGCAAGTGTCTTAGAAATTGTTCGGTGTATCATTACCATTTGCTGACATTGCTTTTAGAGAGATTTTAATCTCCTTCGGATTTAGTTACTGCATCCCTGAAGTTCTACCACTGCTGTTCCATTTATGGCCCCTCAACCATGTTTAACAAATATCTCAATTATCCAAAACTTCACATCGTAATAGCTCTTTCTGCCTAAATACTATGAAGTGTGACTTGTTTTCAGCAAACTCTATTCTCCCAGGTAAATTTAGAATATAACATTAAATCTAAAAGTCACTTTTAGAATCAAGTCAATTTCTCAATGCACTTCAAATTGCCTTTGGGAAATGGAAATCCAGTAGACAACAGAGAAAGCCTAAGATCAAGCAACGTTAAGGTTTGTGTCCATTTGTCCCCCCCCAAGTCTCATGTAGTCATGGAGTTTGTGGATATGGGTGCTCCACCTGCCCTAGGGCAGGTAATCTGCTTTACAATGTAAGGAGGGGAGAGAGGCTTGCTAGCTACCTGAACTGTTGCCCCTCCCTTTTCTGCTTGCTGTTTGTGGAATAGCTGCTCCGTGCCCTGTACCACTGTGCTTGGAGCCAGCTGAATATGAACTGAAACTTCCACTAACTATGAGCTAACAAAACCTTTCCATCTTTAGCTGGGCGTGATGGCGCTCGCCTGTAATCCCAGCACTCGGGAGGCTGAGGCAGGAGGATTGGTGTGAGTTCGAGACTAGCCTGGGCTACAAAAGTGAGCTCAAGGCCAGCCTGAACTGCATAACAAGACCCTGTCTCAAAAAGACAAAACAGAACAAAACACCTTTCCATCTTTAATTCTGGGTGTTGGGTATTTTTCCCCAGCAATAAGAGAAGAGTAAGTAAGACAAGTAGTAAATGACTAGAAACCACAGCTTCTAAGTTAACACTCTAATTTATGCCCCAAACATGACATCAAGGGCTGGCCAGATAGCTCAATGGACAAGAGACCAGGGTTGGATCCCGGGTATACTGTGCCAGCTCTACCCCCAATGCACACAGAGATGGCTACTGAGATGGGCATGGTGGTACACCCCTGTAATCCCAGCGATTGGGAAGCTGAAACAAGAGGATCACCCTGAGTCTGATCTATAGTGAGACCCTGTAGCCTTTGTACTAAATACACAAGAAAAGAAAAAAAGATGACATCAAACAGCCCAGCTTTTACAGATCAGGGTCCTTATAAAAACATTGTCCACAGGAGAGTGGAAGAAGAAGGTCCCAAAAGGAAGAAGAAGAATGTGAAAGGAACCTATGATCAGAAGAAGGGGTTTTAGGTGACATACTTACTTATGACTTTGATTGTGTGATTTATTATATCATGCAGGAAACTGTTGATATCTGGATCTTTTCTCCAGAACTGTGACCTCATAAGTGGCCCCATATCTGTAGAGGTGACACAGTTTTCCCTGTCACTGCCATCTTCAGCTCTGTAATCAACACTAGTAAAACAATCCCTGTTTGAAAGCTGCACATTCCTTGATTCAATTGCAATCTTAATCTTCCTGTATACATTTTGCATTTGCTTTTTGTGTGGATTGGGGATAACAGTGGTAGTTCTCCCATAACAGAGAATTAAATTGAATAATGCAAATAAGACACTTAGAGCAGTGTCTGGCACATAGTAAGCAATGAGTATCCACTTATTATTGCTGTTTTACATTTTGTTACTGTTGCTGAGGTAGGTGTAGTGTCCAGCACACCAAGTACTGGCTTAGAAGATACTAATGGCCTTGCTCTTACAGGGCCGCCATGTGGAGTGACTGCTTTGCATATGCGTATGTAGAGTACAGAGCAAGGTACATTATAAACATTGCAATCAGCACCACCACTGCCATCTTGCACCTACTTCTCAGAGCACCAAACTCTTTCTTTGTTACTCTTGCCCCGATGGAGGTCACAGGGAACTCTAACACAGCTGCGTTAAGGCTGCAAGCCCAGAGTATGATGCCGACTCAGGTAGGTGAGAGAGCTAGCCTTTAGCAGGAATGTTTTAACTCTCCTTATACGGCTAGATTTTTAAGAAATTGACATGACGCTAATAGACAAGGTAAAATGTTCTGTCAACTAGGTTAAGACAAATATCAGCAAGAGTGCATGCAGTCCCCCAAGCCTGTTTCTCCAATATACCTGTTACACTGTCATTCTTGGGGGGAGATCTATGGCATGAAGAAAGAAACACCATAATGAAGCAATCATTCCAGCAATAAAATAAAAGTAAATCCAAATTTTAAGCATTTGTCTCTTTCTATCATGATGGTTAAATTTCAAGTGACCAATATAAGCCCAATGGCTCAAAAATTCCCTCAAACTTTTAAAATAATTCTAATGAGCTATTACAAGCTCTAGCCTACTGAAGCTGAGATGGAAACTTCTATAATCTAGAGAGCACTTGAGGACATAGAGACTGACTTTCATCCTACTCCCAGTCTTGTAAAACTCCATAATCTTCATGAAGGAGTATTTTTGTCTTTGTCTGCATAATTGCTTTTGCACTGCAGGCCTCCAGGATATAAGACATGCATTCATTCAATAAAAGTGTTTTAAGAATGTCCTGCATGCCAGATATTGAGAGAAATACTATAGCATTGGGAGCAGTATCTGTCCCTTGAGGAGATGAATATAAGCAAAGCTTTATTAGGGTTAAAGGTATGCACAATATTTATTAGAAGAGGGAGGAACTGACTCTACCTGGGAGCTAGAGATGATAAAATACATGGCAAAGTCTGAAGTTACGAAGATTCATAACCTTTATTGACTCTCTCGCTGAACTCAGCGTGACTTGGCAAGTAACAATTTGTCTGAGTCACTTCCTTGTCCTAAATATGGGAGTAAAAGGCAGAAAAAAGAGAAATTATAGCCTCTTTCCTTTGGAAGATGAGAGGGAAAGATTCATAGACTGTCTAAGGTTACAGTCATGAAACGGGTAACCACCAGACCTGTCCATAATTATACCTGGACAGAGATAGAATAAGCAAAAAATTATTATTAGCTCTCGGGTGGATCACTCAGATCATATTAACTTCCTTTAGAGCAGCTTGGTCAGTTTCACCAAAACGCTAGGCATTTCCTATAGCACTGAAGCCTGATTCGCAAGATGCTAAAGAAGTGAGATTCTTCTTTCCCAAATATCTGACCTGTTTATAAAAGCATAGGATCCATTAAACCAATGAGACCATTCAGAAGGAAAACATACAAAGAAGGGTAAATTAATTGTAGGCTGTATTATTCAATTACAATTCACATTTTTATGCAGAACCTGCAGGAATTTAGCTATAAAAATGCTAGCATGCACATGCTCATAGTGTGTATTGCAAAAGTATAGCCATGCTTAGCAGATCTGTGTGTCTAAGTTTTCTGAAACAATATAATGAAATTATATCATGTTATAGAGAGTTCTCTTACTATTTAATACCCTTTAGTGTTAGCTAAGAAATGGACAAAAAGCCATAATTGATTAAAAGGAAGATATTAAAAGGCCTACTGGGGCTAGGGAGATAGCTCCTGGTCTAAGCGCCTGCCTGGCAAGTAAAAGGAGCCAAGTTCAATGCTCAGTACAGTATGCAGTTCTGGTCTTGCGCCATGATGGCCACTAAAACTGGGTGTGGTGACCCATGCCTGTAATCTTAGAGCCGTGGAGGCTGAGACAGGAGGATCATTGTAAGTCAGATATCTAAAGTGAGACCCTGTGTGTAATAAACAAATCTTTTCTAAAGGCCTAGTACTTATTTTGACAAATTCAAGAATATACTGAGGCAAAATAACATAATGGAAAATATGTGGGCTTTAAAGTGTAGGATCCAAGACGTGAACCCAAATATCAACACTTCAGCTGTACCAGGGGCAGGCCCTGAGGTCTCTGGGGTTTTCCACATTCCACAGTCGGAGCACCGGTGAAAGGAATGCTCACTGCACAGATGAGCTCGTAGTCTTTGCCCTGCACTAAGGTCAGAGTCTCTGCAAGGTTTCAGAAATTAGTAGATGCAACTGTTGACTTCTTCAGGAAGCAGGCGACAGTAGAGTTGTTTCCCCAAGGACTCATGAAAGTCTGGCTTCAGTGTTCAAAGGAAAGAGAACCTGGGATGGGGGGAAGGAGAAAAGAAAGAAGAGAAAAGCAAAAATAATGATATGTATGAATGATGGTTAATATAGTAGTACTACTAATTTATCTATGAAAAATGACAATTGCCTTACACTGAGTACATAAAACGTTTAAGCGTGTTAGGATGTGATTGTTTGTGATGTTATTTGTAAATAAAGTTATGTATCTTTTGAAGTGTTGAGGGGAAAATAGTACTTTATGATCTTCATCATATCACTTATTTAAGTGGTAAATATACTCCTGTTTATTTTTCTATGTTCTGTTTTGTAGCCTTAAGACATGTTTCAAACATCGGAATGTGTAAAATAAGAGGAAATGCCCTGCATAGGGCGATGCCACGTTAAATAGAAAATCATGTACATATATTAAAAATGACAGTTAAACTACTAATTTATCTTAATGCATTAAAGGGAAAGGTTTGTGCTAATAATGTTAGGATAATTAAATGCATTTATTTGTACTATGATTAATGCAAGATAACAATACACAATGTATTACTAACCATTGTTATCTCCTAATGTGAAATTCAGTTTCGTGGTTTTTTTTCTAAAATAAGAAAAAAATTAAAAGTCTGGTTTCAAAAGACACAAGAGTTTAAAAGTATAATTGAATTATTTGAGAGGTGCCTCAGAAAGTATCACAGATAGGAAATCCATTCACAAGCACCCTTAGCTAAAGGAGTGATGAATCTCTGTCAGTGCTTCAGTGGGAAACACTTCTGTAGGAATTTCAGCACTAGTAAGTGCCTTACCATCCTGTTTCCTGTTAGGGGGCCTCATTGGGTATCCTAATAAGATGAGCTTATTAACACGTGCTGTGCGACATAACCCATGAACCTTCCTAGCTGGCTTCACACACTGCCAGAACCAAGGTGGATGAGAGATTTGACCTAATTTCCTCCACTGGAGCAAAAGAATAGTGAATCAGATCTTACACTTTGCTTACTGTGTTCCCCTATAGCCAGTGAACTCCAAAGATCTCCCTCTGACCTTTGCTAAACTTCTCTGAATTGTGTCTTACATTTCGTTTCGATATAACTTAGTTATGTCAATTATTTGAACATGGAAATGTTAGACATACTATCGGGTATTTCTCTAGCCACCCAGACTTAAGCACACCAACCTAGTCTAAGTTAAACTTCCATCCAGTTTCTCCCCTCACTATAATTGCCTGTCACTGCTTTCCCCTAAAAGTATGGAAAGTTCACTAACAAGAGCTATAGGTTCTTGACCTCACTCTCTTCCTCCTTGTCTGTCTGTCTTTCTTCTCTCTATTTTGTTTGTCTCTGTTTCCATCTCTCTCACTTTGTGTGTCTCTCTAGTCTGTTTGTATGTCTCTGTCTGTCTGTCTGTCTGTCTCTCTGTCTGTCTGTCTGCTGTCTCTCCTTCTGTCTCTTTCTCATTTGTTCACGGAAGCAACTGATACATATTTTATGATCTGCAATGATCTGCGGCAAATGCACACTCCTGAAAACCCAAGTGCTCCGTGGTCCATACATTTCTGAATGATGTTGCATTAAAAAGAAACAAAGTTAGCATTCAAAAGAATCAGAAATCTTTCCCCTTCCTTCTTTTCTTTTCTCTCCCATTAAATGACTGAAATGAGCAGTTAATGCTTATATTATTTGATCAATTTTACATGCCAATATCTGGTAATATAAGTAACTACTTTGAAGATAATTAGATGCAGCATAATAACCATGGCTAATTTTCATACATCTTGTTTTGAAATTCTATATCATTTTTATTATTTTCTTCCATTTAAAATGAAAAGGAGGGCCTGGCGGGATGGTTCAGTGGTCTAAAGCGCCTGCTTGGGAAAGCTTGGGCAGCTTCAGGGACCGCGGTTCGATCCCTGGCACCACATGCTGTACCAGCCCTGCCCTCGGGGTGGGCTGAGCCGGCCATAAAAATGAGTGAATAAACAAACAAAGTTTTTGAAACAAGGGAAAAATAATAAATAAATAAATAAATAAATAAATAAATAAATAAATAAATAAAATAAAAATTATTTTAAAAAATAAAATGAAAAGGAAATAAAAAAAAAAATCAGAAGTCAATTGAGTATTTTTCTATGGGGAGGGTGGTTATTGAGAATGGAGTGAAGGACTTTGCACTTGCCAGATAGGCGCTTGTGCCCCTGAGCTATATCACTGGACCACTTGAGCATTTTTGATGTTTTCTCTAAAAAAATTATCAGGAAGAAGTATGATAGGCTGGATTAGAGTAAAATAATCTTGTTAGCTGTTACGGTTTATGTCTACTTATCTCCACAAAGCATCATGCAACCATGAGGCGGGGACATCTATAGACTGAGACTTGACTCTTGAGTCACTGGGATTATATGTTTTCTGTACTGGTGAGAGTATCTCTCTGAGTACTGCTGGGAATTACAGGTGTGGCCTGAGGCAGATAGGCTAAGGCAGAGAGCCTGATGTAATTTAACGAGAGACAGAGAGACAGACTAGCGCTGTTGCTCTCTGCTCCCCTGGTTGTTCTGTTGCCTCTGTCGCCATTGTTGCTGTTCCGCCGCCATGAACTGGATGCTCTCTGCCCTGTTCCGCTCAGCCTTGGGCCATCCAAATATGGACTGAAACCTCCAGTAGCTGTGAGCTAAATAAACCTTTCCTTCCTTCATTTTCAGTATTGGGTATTTGTCCCAGCAATGAGTAAAAAGTAACTAATTCATTAGTCTTCAACTCTTTCCTTAAAACTTCTTGAAATTCTTTAAGTGTAATTCATATATCAGTGATGTCTCAATTATTCTTCTCTCGGTGCTAGCATAAATACCCAACATACAAAATTAATAAAGGAAAAGTTTATTTAGCTCACAATTAGTGGAAGTTTCAGTTTGTACTCAGCTGGCTCTAAGACAGAGTGGCACATGGCAGAGGGAAGCAGTTCATGGTGGAGGCAAAGAACAGAGAGCAAAAGGAGTAGTATCAGCAGCTGACTACATGCAGGACACCTACCCCAGGCCGGGAGTAGTACTCACACACATAATCCCAGTGGATCATGAGTTAATCATAAATTGTAGAAGTCTGTCCCACGACTGTATGAGGCTTTCGGGAGACAACTAGACACAAACCATAACAACTGATTATTATTTACTCTCTCCCATCTGTTCCCTTCTCTTTTTAATATTTATCTGGAGCCCCCTGCTTCTCAGCATATCACCTCTGTCAAGTCCCAGATACAACAAAGATAAAATAGACAGTTTTTGAGAACAGAGGAACAGGACTGGTGAATATTCATATGCTTATAGGTAAGTCAAAGCCAGTCACTTAAGAGTTTTATAGTTTTAAGTAAAACATTTCCTTTTCTGAAGCTTGGGTTTTCGTTTTTTAAAAATAGATTAATGTTAACTATCTATTTGGGTTTGTTGTAATTATTTTAAGGGCACATAATGAGTAAAGTGACTAGTGTGTGTGTCTGTAAATATATAAAGAATCAAGAAAAATGTTACGCTGCAGATCAAGATCTGCTGGGTGATGAAGACCTATGTCCAAGTACAGCAATACTGTACTGCAGTTCATAATCACTTCTCTTCATCAATAATTCAGGCTATAAACAAAAGTGTTTAGCAAAATTGAGTTCAGTTTATAAATCCACGTCCAGTGATGGACATGACTCCATCTCCCCTGGAATCTTGGAATGAATTATGTTTGTGGGCCAAGGTGTTGCTGTGCTTATCACAGGAGGCGAATGATTGAGCAACCCCAACCTCAGGCCTGGGGTGCTGGACAATCAACACTTTATTATCAGAATGGGTGAATGTTGCTGCACTATAGACCCGTAGACAGTATCTTCATTACTCATATTGTAGTAACTGCTTCTTTGTGTCTCTCTTTCTCCCACCAGTTGGAAAAGTCATCATGCCAGCACCACTGTCATTCTGTTCTCTGTGTTTTTTGTTTGGTTTGCTGATTGGCATAGGGCAGATGATCAGCATGTAGCCATTGTATGAATTGAAGCTATGGTCAATTGCATTTTTACAAAGAAAAAAGACAATGCATCTTGTCCTGCGCATCCCTTTTGCATAGTAATTGTAATGCTCCTCCCATGAAGAGATTAGGCCTGGAGGACTTGTGACTGCCATATAAATGATCCTCAGTGACTTATGAGGCTAGGACACGATGAAGCCAAGATGCATGAGGGAGCCTACACAGCTCATACAGAAATCACAGTTGGGAGGAAGGTAGACTGAGCTTCTGGACAGCAACCAACTGCAACCTGGCAGCCATAGCAGCAAGCCTCCTTGAAATAAAATCCAGCCTTTGGTTATGGTAACCAAGGTAATTCTCTGTAGAGTAGGAAAAATCATGTATGTTATGATTCTTTGGGCCTGCTATATTTTTGCTTAATCTGCGTGTGAATTATTGCCATTTGGTACTGGACTCATTTTTATTGGGCGCCTGCTAGATACTCTCTCTGTAGACACTCTTTAGATCAGAAAGGCTTATTTCTACCACTGTCTATCTCTTTAGAGAATACAAAATGTTGATAGGATAAAGCACTAGAAATGATTCAAGAGGGACAGAAATTGTTCAATGGGAAGGAAAATCTGAAATGAGGCCAAGGACAAATAAAAGAAGGGAAAATATATATATTTGGGTATATATGCAGAATAGTTTGGATAATTGCATTCTTGATTTATTCTGGTCTTTTGAAAGGAACAGTTAATTCTTATACCACTTTTTAAATGACCCCAAATTCCTTAGGCTGTTACAGTGTTGTAATTCAAACACACTGGGCATATAGTATTGACCTGTGCCACTCAGTAAGCCCACTTGAAGCTTGAAAAAAAAAAAAAAAAAAAAAAAAAAAAAAAAAAAAAAAAAAAAAAAAAAAAAAAAAAAAAAAAAAAAAAAAAAAAAAAAAAAAAAAAAAAAAAAAAAGGACTAAATGTTAGCACAGAGCATTGGTTAAAAAGAGAAGGAAACAGGAGAGAGTAAAGAATAATCTCTGATGTGTGAATTACATGTAGAGAATTTTGAAAAGTTTTATGAGTTAAAAAATAGTAAAAGGCAGTTCTAGATTATGTTACTAAAGTCCAGCATAGACTATATCTTGATAGTTTCTACAGAAATTATAAAAAACACACAATTGTCTTCTGATTCATTTTTCTCCATTTTTCTTTTTCTTATTTTTTTAAAGAGAATCAAAATTGTGAAACCATTAGAAATGATGCAGATCCAGGCCATGGTGGCACACGCCTGCAATTCCAGCACTTTCAAGGCTGCGATAGGAGGACCAGTGCGAGTTTGAGACCAGCCTGGATAACAAAAAACGAACTCAAGGCAAAACTGAACTGCATAGCAAGACTTGTCTCAATAAAGGCAAAAAAAAAGAAAAAATCCTAGGAACTCAACAATGGTTGTTATATTGCAGTGGTTCTCAACCTGTGGGTCTCAACCTTGGCAGGGTTCAAACAACCAAGACACAGGGGTCACCTACAGCCATTGGAAAATGTTATTTATTTGGAATTGTTGTTATATGTAAACCCATACTATGCCATGGTGAAATGTTATTTATTGGAATTAGTAATAAATATTTCTCAACGTATAAATAAACATTTTTGTGATTAATCACTATGTTTAAATTATGATTGATTGGTAGCAATGAGAATACATAATGCATATCAGGTATTTACATTCCGAATCATAACTGTAGCAAAATTACAGTTTTGAAGTAGTCACCAAAATTATTTTTTGGTTTGGGGTCACTGAAACATGAGGAACTGTATTGCGGGGTCACGGCATTAGAAAGGTTGAGAGCCACTGTATTGCATATGGTTGCCTTCTATTAGTTATTCATATTGCCAGATATGAACATGCGAAACTGGTCAAAAAGGTATAAATATTACAAAGGAGAAGAAATGTATTTATATTTAAGCATTGACTACTCATTTCCATAAACCAGCAGAAATCAGCAGTACAATTATCCAAGCTATCCTAGATAGATAGATAGATAGATAGATAGATAGATAGATGATAGATAGATAGAAAGATAGATAGATAGATAGAGATACAGATATATACATAAATACATCTTTTTCCCTTCCTTCTTTTTTCTTTTCCACAGTCATTCCTACCCTTTGAGAAGATATTTTACATTTCACAGTATCCTTTGCAATGTACAGATTTTATTTACTCTGTCAGGTTCTTATGCTAGAAAGAAAATATGATGTTCGTGCAAGTGGCTTTGATTTATGTCACTTATCATGGTCTCTGCTTGCATCCAATTACGTATAAAAGCCTCAGATGTATATCTTGAATAGAAGAGTGATACTCCATTGTATTTAAATACCACATAGTCTTATCCAGTCCTCCATTGATGGACATTTGGGTCATTTACAAGATTTAGCCATAGCAAATTGCAATGTTATGAATATGGATGCACACATATAGCTGTGGTATGATAATTTCAGTTCTTCTGGAAAAATGCCCAGGAGGTAGAAAGCTGGGTTCAATGAGACCTTCAGTCCCAGAATTTGAGAAATCTCCACACTGATTTCCATAATGGTTGTACAGTTTACATTCCGACCAACAGTGGAGAAAGGTTCCTTTTTCCCTACAGCTAGCTCCTCTAGCATTTGTTATTGGTGGTCTTCTTGATGATAACCATTTTATTTGAGGTGTGATAGAATCTCAGAGTTGTTTTAATTTGCATTTCTTGAATGTCCAATGATGTTGAACATTTTTTCATAGATTTGTTTGTCAACTGTATTTCTTTATTTGTGAAGTTTATATTCACCTGAGATGTTCATTTGTGGGTTAGATCTTTGAATTTTAGGGACTTGATTTTTTAAATTCTTTATATGTTCTGGATAGAATTCTGAGGGGAAAGTGGATTAACATTTTTTTCCCAATGCATGGATTTTCTTTGTACTTTGTTGATGATTTCTTTTGACGTGAAGAAACTGTTTTAAAAGATGAGATCTCAGTTGTTGATTCTTTGAAGTGTTTCTTGTATATGGTTTATCTTTGGTTTCTTTTCTTTGGTCTGTAGTGGATTGAATTTTGATGCCTTAATATTTGAATCTTTGATCTTGTTTACTTCAATACATGGTGATAAACATGGGTCTAATTTTAGTCTTTGGCATGTAGAAAGCCAATTTTCTTAGCACCAATTATTTAATAGGCTATCTTTCTCCCAGTGAGTATATTTGGCCCCGTTGTTAAAGATAAGGTGACTATTTTTAGTTGTGTTTTCATTTTCTAATATGTTACAAGGATCCTCAGGTCTGTGTTCTTTGCCAATAGTGTGTTGATTTTTGTCACAGTAGCTTCGTAGTATAATTTCAAGTCAGGGATTGTGATGCCCTCTGCCTTTCTTCTGGTGCCCAGGATTGTTTTTGCTATTCTAGGTCTCTTCTGGTTCCAGATAAATTTTAGGAATATTTTCTCTATATTTGTGAAGTATACCAATAGTATTTTAATCAGGATTATATTGAATCTGTGTAACAATCTTGGGAGCACGGCCATTTTGACAATGTTTACTCTTCTTCTGAAGGAGCAAGTAATATTTTTCCATTTCCTGAAATTCTCTTTGACTTATTTTTTCAGAGTATCATAATTGTCATTGAATAATTTTTTATTTTCTTTGTGAGCTGTATTCCTAAGTATTTTTTTTCTTTTTTTATGTTATCCTGACAAGCTTTGTTTCTCCATTTCCTTTAGTGTGTATTCATTCTGTTTGAGTGTCAACTTTTAAATTTTTCTATGATACTGAATTTGGTTATTAAACCTGCAAGTCCATTGGCGGAGTTTTTTGGATCTTCCGTGTTGAGTATCATGTCTTCTACAAATAATCATAGTTTCACCTCTTCCTTTCCAAGCATGATTCCTTTCATTTCTTTATCTTGTATAATTGCTCTGGCTAAAGTTTCCATGAGTCTCTGGAATGAATAGGAGTGGTGACAGTGAACACCTTTGTCTTGTTCCTGATTTTAAAGTGAAGGCTTTCAATTATTGTCCATTTAGGATGACACTGGTTGTTAGTTTGTCACAGATAGCATTTATCAGGCTGATATAAATACCATGCATGCTGATTTTCAGTAGAGTTTTAAAAATGAGTAAGTATTGGACCTTGTCAGAAGATTTTTTGGCCTTTACTGAGTTCATCATATGACTTTTGTCTTTGGTTCCGTTGATGTGGCGTATTACATTTATGGATTTGCATATATTGAATAATCCTCTCGTTACTGGAATGAATCTCATCTGATCTCATCTGATCATGATTTGCTGTGATGTTTGCAAGTATTTTACTGAGGGTGTTTATATCTATGTTCATTAGGGAAATCAGCCTATAGTTCTCTTTTTTGGTTGAGTCTTTCTTTGCTTTTATTATCAAGGTAATATTTGCCTCAAGAAATGAGTTTGGGATAACTGTTTTCGTTTCATTTTCACTGAATAGTTTAAGAGTTGGCATTAAATATTCTCTAAATTTCTTGTAGAATTCAGCTGTGAATCCACCCGGACCTGAAATTTTCTCTGTTTCTAAATTTTTATTATATTTTCAATTTCACTGAATTCTGAGTTATTCAGAATTCTTATATCTCCATCATTCAGCTTTGGTAATTCATATATATGTAGGAATATGCCCATTTCTCCTGTGCTTTTCATCATGTGAGGAAAAAGTATTTTTGAAGTAAGTGTTAATTACCTTTTGAATTTCTAAAGGATCTGTACTAATCTTACACTTTTTCGTTCCTTCTTGCATGAATTTGAATTTTCTTTTCTTTTGATAAGGTTGACTAGAAGTTTATCAGTTTTATTTATACTTTCAGGAAACCAACTGTTCAATTCTTTAATTCTTTGTATCATTTTCTTCACCCCCACTGCATTACTTTCTGCTCTGACCTTCATAACTTCGCACCTTCTTTGGACTTCGGGCTTGACTTACTCTTCTTTTAGTAAGAGCTTGAGGTGTACCACCGATTGCTTATTTGAGTTTGTTTTCCTGATGTGAGAACTTACCATAATAAATTTCCCTCTTAAGATTGCTTTTATTGCATTCCATGGGTACCAGTAAGTTGTACCTGCCTTTTCATTTGATTAGAAATACTGTTAATTTCTTCTTTAATGTCATCTGTGACCCACTGATTGCTCAGGAGAGTGTTATTTAATTTCCATGTGCTCATGGAGTTTTTATGATTTCTTTTGTCAACACTTTCCAGTTTCATTGCTCTATGATCAGCTAATACATATGGGATGACTTCAATTCCTTTGTAATTATATTAACCATGCTCTATGTGCTAGTACGTGGTCTATTTTAGTGAATTTCCTACGAGTAGCTCAGAAGAACACATATTCTAGTATTGGGTGGAACACTCTGGAAACATATACTAAGTTAATTTCTTCAAAAGTTTGGTTTACTAATGTTATTTCTTTGCCTTTTTTTGCCTAGTTGATCTATCTATTAGTGAAAATGGGGCATTAAAATCCCCCATTACAATTGTGTTATTGTTCGTTTGATTTTTCATGTTTATTAAAATTTGTCATATAGTTGAGTGCTTCTATTATATATTTATGCCTATATATTTATGATTCTTATTTCTTCCTCTTGCAGTTTTTCCGCAGCAAGTATGTAGTGAACTATCTTATCTTTTTTGATCATGATTGGTTTAAAATTCACATTGTCTAATGTGAGAATAGCAACAACTTCTTTTTTTCTGAGTTGCTGTCACATAAACTATTGTTTTGCATCCTCTGACTTTCAGTCTAAGAATTTTCTTTTCAGTTAAATGTGCTTCTTATATACAGCACATTTATGGAGTCTTGATCCACTCTGACAGTCTGCTTCTTTTAATAGGTGAATTCAGCCCATTTACATTGATGTTTATAACGGATGTACATTGGTTTATCTTCGTCATTATTTTTTCTGCTGTATGTTCTCTACTTTTCTCTTTTTAATTGCTGCTTTCCTTGGTACATCCTTTCTGTCGTTATTCTTGAAGTCGTGGTCATTTCTGTCTCTTTCTAAAATATCTGTCAGTGCTTCTCATAGGGTTGTGTTGGTGGTCATAAATTTCCTCTGTTGTTCTTTATCATGAAAATCTTTTACTTCTCAATTAATTTTAATAGCTTCTCAGTCTGTGTTGGAAGGTCCCCCCCCC
>PVJA010043692.1:0-16629 GCA_004027025.1 Myocastor coypus | reverse complement strand
AAATAAATAAATAAAAAATAAATGAATGTTTTGTTATACAGGTCTTGCTTCGACTTGCCCTTGACCACCCAGAAAGAAAAAAAAAATCCTTAATTACAATGCATGGAATGCAGAGCTAGATTGGTGAGATGAGCTTTAGGAGGCTTAGATTCAATAGCCTCCAATATCACAAACTTCACTGGTGGCCCACTGCAGTTGCAAAACCTTTGACTGTGTATGTATCTGCTTCCTATTAGTCCAAAGAGAAATATATTCTTTCCTTTTTTAAAATTTATTTTATTATTATGATTTTTTTCTAAGCAACATCAATAGGGAGGTGGCTCATGCCCACACACTGTACTCTGTAGAATGATTGTGAGGACAATATGCAATATGTCAACTTTCAAAGAAAAGAAAGGGGAAAAGAAAAAAGAAAAAGTAATGTGGATTTAGAAAGGTTAATGTTTAATTGTTTGATCAATCTTATATACCTATATGTATTAATCTAAACTGATCTAATGTTGAAAATATGTAATATAACCATTGTTAATTTTAAACAATAAAAAATTGAAAAAAAAAGTTTTCTGTTTAAGTCAAAGGAAAATCTTTGGAAAGTTGAGGTAAAGGAGAAGATTTTCCCTGAAAAATAAACCAAGTACTTTGCATAAGGACACTAGGAAGATGGCTTGATAGAATCCCAGGAACACCAATGAATCCATCTTTTACAGCTTCAAGGGTTCAAAACTAACTCTTTTGTTCAAAAAAGAGCTCTGGAGCATTGAATTTTTTTCTGTTTTCTTTTTTTTTTTTTTTTTTTTTTTTTTTTTTTTTTTTTTTTATCCCATGACTGGAAAAGTTTCCTAGACGTCAGCCATTCAGCCATCCGGGAACTCAGACATCTCTATAACCATGGCCCTAAAAGCCTCGGTTCTGAGCAAGCTGTCTGCAAAACTCATCACACATATAGTGCTGATTTTTGTAAGCCTTTAGCATGCAAGAAATCTTATCAACAAGCAAATATCATACAGATTATGATCTAGGTTATTTTCTAAGAATTTTATGATGTTGAGTTTCATGGTCAATTTTCATGTGTTCTAAAAATTTATTTGTCTAGCTGTGTGTGTGTGTGTGTGCGTGTGCGTGTGCGTGTGTGCATGTGTGTGTGTGTGTGTGTGTGTGAGCGAGATTTTCAAAACAACATATTGGACTTTTATGTATTTTGCTTTCTTTAATCTTTTGTTAAAATTATTTAATATTTGAGTTTTTTACATGTGTATTCTTTATTCTCTTCCATTCATTTTTATTTACTCCCTTATAAATCCTACACATTAAAAAAGATTATTTTAATTTTTAATTTCCATTTTCTCCTTTATTAACGTTTAGTAGAAAAGTTATTTTCAAAGACATAGAACAATATGTGATAGTTTTCAATGTGCAACACTCATTGTTAGACTTCTGTTATACCATTTAGTTCTTGGATTTTCTCAAACAAATGGCGTAACAGGTGGGCGAGAGCACTTGACTGTAAACAAATGTTTACCAAGGTAATCTATCAATTTGTTCTTATGACAAGAAGAGTATATTCATAAAAATGTTTCAGGAAAGATAAGAAAAATATGTTTTGAAAAGAATATTGCAAATATAAAATAATAAAATAAGTCACTAGAAAACATTAATCTCTTTACAGTATTCCATATACCACTTGCTGCCTCATATTTAATAGATGTATCTTTCTTTATTCTGAAAGGTTTAGCATTAATAATAGAGAATGATTTGCCTTAGAGCTATTAATTATTAAACTGTGTGATGCAGCATTTTCAAAAGATAAAGGACTAGAAAAATAAATGTAGAAGAACTACAACTAAATATATAAGATTTCCATACCAGAATGTACATAGGAAATAAGGATAAAATTATTATTTGCAGAAGTAAAATAGTAGAAGCTTTTGTAATGCAGTGATCCCTCCACATAATTGTGGAAGTTACACTTCAGACACCCCTGTAATATGCGAAAATTACCAAGGTAGTGACCTTAAACTTATTTTCATGTTTTAAGATCATAAATCCTTCCCAGACACTTCTGAATCTTTCCCACACTTTCAGAAACATTTCTAATGTTCTTAACCATTTTCTAAACTTGTAAACCTATGTAATTTAGATTAATATTTTTTGAAATCTCTCCAGTGAGTCTGCAAAAAGTCTACCCTGATTCTCAAGGGACTACCATAGTGGTGTTTCATGACATTGCCTAATGACTGTCCGTTTAGGCAGTGCACCAAGTCTGCACAACCTTCCTTTCGCAGGTCTAATTTGGAAGTGCTGATCAGATGTGCAACGTCCATGCAGTGATTTTATGAGCCTTTAGATCATTAGATCTCATGTTATATGTTCGGTTTCTTCAGATTCAAATTGGTCTCATCACTTTAGTGTGATTCATTTCTTTTATGTCATACTTTTACTTCATGACTGTTCCAATCTGTCACAGAAATGTGGCAGCCTGGTTACTACATACTTTGTCCATTTTATTTATGACTCAAAAAGGAATCTTGAATGGATACTTCTATCACATTTAAGGAAGCTTGAATAAAAGAAATTGAGAGCTAGAAAACTTAGAGAGTCTTCAAAGTCTCTCTACTATTAAAATAATATCCCTTGTTCCATGATACCTTGTGTAAATTTATACCTAAAATTAATAGTCACAAATCAACTCAATTTAATAAATGTGAAAATTATAAAATTTAATTTCATATCTAGAAAACAAAATTAAAGCAAAAGTGAAATCCTTTACTTCAAAATTTGATTCTATGATGTAAAAGCTAAAAATTCCAGAAATACCGTCATTGATTTAGAATCTCAAAAATGGACAATTATATTGTTGATATATTCACATATTTGTCATTTTTGCATCATAATATATTTCTTATTTCAATGTATCAAATTTGTAAATTTTTGTAACAGTATTTCTGTAATAAATGTCTAAGTATAAAGACAAAACAAAACTAGATATTTGATTGCATATCTAAGTTAATTATTCCATACAGATATAAAAAATACAATCCATCAGCTAGTGATTATAAAAACTAATAATTTGTAATACATTTACTTTTATAGTATTTACAATAATTGACCATTGGGAGAAGTACTGACATCTTCAAATAAATGTGAACTTTAGAATTGTTCTTATGGTGTACATTTATAACATTAAGCAGGATTTTTAGACTTAATTAGTGGAGCATTGTGCATGACACACATGTGAGAATGAAGAAATTACAGTTTCTCACCAGGCGAACAAAACAGTGCTTCAGTTTTCACAAGGTGTAGATGAAATGCTTCTGATGTATGCATACTGAAAATTGCTTAATCTAGTTCTTGTGTTAACTGGGAAATCATATAATTCCTCTAGTTGATATACAAGCATCTAAAATATGTGTTTTAAATCTGTCCCAAACTGTAACCAAAGAGAGATGACTCAATTAATAACTCAGTAGATACATGTGATGTAACAGGAAAGCCACTGTTGAAATGATAATCAGAAAGAAACGGTTACGAGCTCTAAATTCTGACTCAGGTATTTCCTTATGCACACGAACTTGAAAGTAAAACTTTCTGCCCAAGGTACCACCTACCCTGCATGTGATGTGCCACTTGTTGTTGCCAAGAGTAATTTCTCCCTTTGTGTTTTATTCCTTGATGGCTATGTTGAATCTGTTAGTTTTTTTTCTTTTAAACTGTGGATTACTAGCAAGTAAAAATGGTTTACTTGGGGCTGGGGAGAGAGCTCAGTAGAATAAGCACTTACCTGGTGAGCACGAGGGCCTGAGTTCAATCCTCGGGTCTGAAAAAAAATAAAAGAAAAAATAATACAAATAAATAAATAAATAAATAAATAAATAAATAAGTAAATGGCTTACATGAATGCACATTTTGTGACAGTTGAATAGTGCAGGCAGGTAGGGTATACAATATGTATTCAATAAATTATTAAAATAGGATGTGATAGCTTAAATTTAAAGAAAAATTATGCTGAAAGCATTGTTGTTCTCCCTCCTGCACTTACTACCCCTGGCTTTGCACACACTCACTCCATCATTTTTCCACTTTCTAAAGTAGTTTTGGGGCTCTACCAAGCCGAGCAGAATCACTTCGGTGTGCGTCCTATTCCACTTTCTCCAGCAATTCTGGCAACATGTGACTGACTTTCGTAAAAATTAAGGTTGTGAAGTAATGCAGGATATCACTATAATGACAGTCACATCAAAGAATCTCAGGGCAGGACTGCCAGAACTTCTTCAGAGTGTGGAAAAGTGATGTGGTGGATCACCTCACACACACTAGATCAGAGAATGATGTATCTTCCAAGGAAGGCAGAGAATGATGGTCAAAAGTTGCATCTCCTTACTCAAAGATGAGTGTGATTTGAAACTTACAAAATTTCTCGAAATTTACCTTTACTAGTTTTAGATTATAGATGGCAACATGCAGCTGAAATTATAGAAAGTGAAGGCCCAAATAAAACATGAACACTAAATTCAAGGCTCTGGTCAAGCATGAATTTCCAATTACTGCAGGACATTTGGCTTTGCCTCCTAAACGCTCTGCCACATCGTTCCCAGTAATGCCATGGTTGAGGACCAAGCCCTTAGCACTTGGGGCTTTGAGTGTTAGCCCCAAACTGCAGAACTTAGAGGTACAAATTCTAACATTCCTAAATTTGCCTGGGCTACTCATAAGTATAAAAAATAGCATTTGGACTTAAAGTATATAAAACTGATAACTCCTATTAGATTATTCATAATAACATTAAAAATAGGATAAATAGGTGATACAAAGATGTTACTGAGATAGACGGATACATATGCACATAAATATAAACAGATATATAGAAAGAGATTTGTTATGAAAATTTGTCTTCTATGATAACAGAGGTAGAAATGTCTTGAGTTCTAATTTCTATAACTGGAAGCCCATGAAAGCCAGTTTGTATTCCAGTTCAGACTCAAAGCTGTAAGAACCAAAGTGCTCAGTAGGATGAAAGTTTTAAAAAAAATATTTATTTATTTATTTATTTATTTGTCATTGGATACAGGCTTTCATTACACAGACCTGACTCATAGTGATCCTCCAGTTTCAGCCTCCCTAGCACTGGGAATATAGGCCAGCACCACCACGCCCTGTTTCAAGGCCTGCACCCCATGGCTGGCATCGCATGCAGTACTGGGGATCGAACTCAGTCCCTTGCACTTGTCAGTGTGGCACTTAGATCCCTGCGCTCTCTCCCCAACTAAGTTTTGGTTCCTGTCCAAAAGCCAAATAAGTAGGATTCCCAATATGTGATGCTTAAGAGCAGATGACAAAATCCTCAGAAAAAAACGAGAAGTAAAAAATTGTCCTTCTCCCATCATTTGTTCTTCTGACCTTCCAAGGTTTGGATATGCATACCCACAGTAGTGAGAACTACCTTCTTTACTCAGTCTGTTGCTGATTCAAATAATCATGTTTTCTACGATCACTTTCACAGACACATTCATCAGCAATATTTTACCAGCTACCTTGCAATCCTTAGCCCCTCCCAAAGGACATATTCACACTCTCATAAGGACATTATTGGCCACTTTCATGAGAATCAAAATAAGCCACAGGAGAGGGAAAATATATCATTTTTGAAATTTTCAGCTGATGCAGGGAAAGACTGAAGGGAGAGAAGCAATTGTACTACAAGTGCTGTATATTCTTGTGCAACAGAAACGAGTGTGGATAGAAAGCAGCCAAGTGCTTTGTAGTGGGATAACTTGAAATATTGCTCCAGAGAAACATAGAAATCTTTGAGGCTTCTCCTCCCATCATAGCCCCAGACAGTATCCAGGGTAGAAGTGTTCCAGAGAAAGGTCTCTGGGTACCATCTGTTGTCCTGCATTTAGCCGGTCACTCAATCTGCAGCTGTGTCCGTGGTTCAAGTAAGGATAGGAACAGCTCATGCCAGAAGCGCATCCACGTTGTGCTTAATCTTCATGCATACAGAATGCAGGGGATATGGTTCCATGATGGCTTCTAACAAGCTGGCAAAAAAAAACAGGGAAGTCATGCAGAAAATGTCAATGATTGACCCCCTGGAGACTGTCAGTGATAGCGTGATGTGTAGCGGAGCCATGCGAGTATAGTTCTAGTGGGGACAGGAACCCACAGTGTCTGATGCCTGCTGAGAAAAGCTACAGGAAACATGAAAGAAATAACAATAAAAAGACACAGCTGCAAAGTGGAACCATTTGGACTGCAAATAAGAAAACCAGATTTCTCATGGCTTGGGGAGCCAATTTCTTTCTGCAGTGTGCATAGCATCCTAAACAAAGTTTTAAGATTTAATGTATTCCCTGCTGGGTTTCAGACATTTGGAACTTGGTACCTTGTATGTACTTACATTGTAAGTAGATAACTTTTTGATTATAAGTTCACAATTGGAGAGATTTTGCCTTTTGTCTCAGATGAGACTATGGGTTTCAGAATCACCAGTTACAAGTTGGGTACCCTCCACAACTTGCAGTTAAATATTTTTGCTTTCTTTAGAATGTATACGATTTCTATTTAATGCACTATTAGATTTGACCAGTGGTAACATAATAGAGTTTTATAATTTTTCTCACTTTCAGGAATTTTCTTATATTAATACAAAACATAAAAGTGTAATCCTCAATTCTACATCTTAACCAGAGAAGGTTGCATCGTACACATATATTTGTCTGTGTTTGTGTGTTTGTGTTTGATACTAGTCATACATGGTCACTTTACAAACTTTAATTTCAGTGATGTGCAAACATACTAGATATAGAGTTTCATAATTGATGAATTAAAATGAAAAATAAGAGACTGAAAGCTAAAGAACTAAACCACAGCATTGCCTGCCAATGTGCTATACTGGAATTTTAATTTGCCTCTGTAGATATAATTTAGCTCTTATATTTTAAGTTCCAACAATATTATCTTCCAATGAATTTTAATGGAAATCTGAAGATGACAGAGAAAAAGACTGCAACGTAATCAAATTAGTGAAAATCTTTTGCTTATCTCACCACATCAAGTGCTTAAATGAGCCAAGCAAAATACCTAGCATACAATTTGAGCGTTGCGATTGTGAATATTGAATCACAAGTATTAAACACTTACGTCCACATATAAAGTCTGAAGATGTATATTTACATGTGATTTATTCTTATTTTCCAACTCTTGCAGGCAACCAAAGTATTTTCGCTAGGAGAATAAATGAATTAATCATTGCACATCTAGGTAATACGACATTATTCAGAGCTTAAAAACAAATGAGCTATCTGATGTGAATTAATGCAGAGAACACTTAAACATTAAGTATTTATTACTAAGTGATTGAAGCCAATATCCCATATTGGATTTTACATATATCACACTTTGGTAAAAACAAATCTATGGGGACAATAAAAATGTTAAGTTTTCCGGGTTTCAGAGAGAAAAAGAGGAGTAAACGCAGAAATACTTTAGTTGTTTATTTCCAAAGAGTGTGTAATTATCTAATATAAAATATTGAATTTGAAATACTGCGATGTGTAAATTTGGATTCATTTAATTATGATAAATATTCCTGTATGGGTTTTGATACTGATAGTGGAAAAGTCTGTGTGCATTTGCGAACATTTGCGGATTCTGCACCTTTTACTCAGATTTGCTCTGAATCAAAAAAAAAAAAAAAAAAAAATTCTCCTATATAAGGTCCACTTAGAAAGTGTCTATTAATGGATCAGGAGATAGCTCAGTACAATAAGCACTTGCCTGGCAAGTGCACGGTCCTGATTTGAAGCCCGGGTACCTAAAAATATACCTGTTAAAATGGACTTAGTATGTACATGATGAATGAATGGTGCTTGATATTTCAGTGTATATTATCAATTGTACATTCTATGTTAATCTCTCACATACCAAGAGAACTAGCCAAACAATTCTCAATTCCCATCCTATTCAATATCTTCTTGATGCCCCAATCTTACTTTCAGTTTTTATAGATAATTGTGAGTTAAATTCATTAGCATTAATTCATATTAATGAGTACATAGAATTATTTACACTATTTTGTTAGATTTTGTGTAATTGAAAGATAGCACAGTAATATGAATATGTTTGACCATTATAATCAGATCTTGGAATTATCCTTTTATGCTTAACAAGATTTCCAAATTTGTCTTTCTACATCATTATTGTCGAGAATGTCCTATAGTGGTTTATGCATTGGCAACAATTACAAAATTCACATTATTCTTGCACTTGGAGGTAGCTTCTTAGAAAGGCAATCATGATAGTACTAGATCATAAATATGTGAATACTTTATGTGACTGGTGCATTTATAGGAACAGAAAGAGAAACGTGACCTTTCATGCTCTCTTGAAGTTACATGTGATATTGTCTTCCATGTCATTTTTTATCTCTTTAAATGTTCTTTATTGTAATTATTACTATGTCACTTCTCTGCTTTTTATTCTCTGTGACACAATTTTGATGAAATTTATCCATACTGCCCACTTTTCCAAAAATAAAGTCTAATTTTTTGTTAAATTTTTTATTTCCAGCTTCTCCAGAACATTTGTGATCCAAAGAGGATATTTCCTTAAAAGTGAGATGCAGGACTGATATATCTCAGCAGCCTAAGGCAATTATCGTGCTCAGACAATCTTCAGGGACAGTGGTACCATCCACTGCACCCCATGCCCTGCCAGAGCATTCCCTGGGGTGGAAAGAGAAAAAGAGACAGTGAAATGCACATTGTGAGACGTCAAATTTTAGAAAAGAACTGTGAATGCTGTTTTAACCTTA
The DNA here is from genome assembly GCA_004027025.1 of Myocastor coypus. Taxonomy (NCBI): domain Eukaryota; kingdom Metazoa; phylum Chordata; class Mammalia; order Rodentia; family Myocastoridae; genus Myocastor; species Myocastor coypus. Next base: position 7,820 of record PVJA010043692.1, on the reverse strand, counting down.
GCTGATGAAAAATTGCAAGTATAAAAATTTTATGATTGAAAATGAGATGTTAATAACTTAATTGCATGAGGCAAAAGAAGTAATTTGACAGATAAGAAATTTATCATGTTTTCAAAAGGAAAGCCTCTATTACAATCAATTATGCTTTTACAAAAACCACAAAATTTGTGAATTGGAAAACAACATTATATCACTGTCATAAAATATTAAACAGAATATAAAAGACATAAAAATTAACTTAATAAACATGCCATATGACAGTCCGTGTCTCTCAGGAAGCACTGCCTAACACTGAAGCATGCGTAAACTAGGGACAAGAACATGAGAGTTTCAAACTAAGTTGTCTTCCAAAACTTATTGAAGTCTATCCCTTAAACATTTTAATTTTTATTCACATATGTACGGTAAGTGATTACATTCATTGTGGGAAGTTGATATATTACATATTGCATTTATATATAATGCAATTTACTTCAACATATCTTTTTTATTAATTTTAATGAAAAAGAAATAGCAGTTAGAAAATTTCATTACAGGTTAGTAGGACAGTTAAAATAATTTATATATTGCATATCATATTGTTTTCATAGTAGTTATCTTAATAGATGTATGAAAGTATTAAATAAGTCAGACACACAAACTTAGCAGATACTTTCTCTTTTATGTATACTACATATATAGATATATATGCTATGTATACATAGCTATATATTTTTAATTGCATTTAATGAGAAATAACAATGGGGCAGTTTCAAAACATGTTAGTAGTACCTTTCCAGTATATGACACAATGCATATTAGTCCTAGAAATTATACACAGCACGGGGCTTAGACATGGTAATTTTTCTAGTCATTATTGGTACAAAATATTTCTTCTCATTGAACTAAGAGAAAGTACCTGTATACCTAATCCATTGTTCCATAATTTCAGTGGGTTATTGACAAAACTGGCAAAGATGGAGGCTGTTGATTTAAGTCTTTTACAGTTCAGCGTACTAATCTAGCTTTACTTTTTATGCCTCGTGGTTAAACTTTTCTGCTGGATGACTAAGATCAAATTAAAGCAAGACGTATATCAGAAAACAGGTAACTTTGTATCTCACAAGGTTAGTCAAATCTGCTCAGGATTTACCTCGAAGCCATGTACAGCATTATGTAAAAATTTATCTGTGTCTCCGTCTGGATGAGTCACAGCCATTGCTTCACCAGTTTGCTCTCTGGGAAAGACTGACATAATTTTTCTCTTTAGGTGATTCTCCTTAGGTACACTATACATTGTTGATCCCTTTTCTTTGTGGCCCCATAATCTCCTTGCACAGAAAATCTGGGACACTCCTGAGTTAAAGGTTGTTATAGTACAGGTTCTCTTATGTTCTGAGTCTTCACTGACCTTAAAGACTAGAGCCAAAATATTGGTTAACCTTATAGTCCTTCTTTTTCTCTAATTATCAGCCTGCAAACTTAAGTTGTTAACCCTCCAGAAGGGAAGCTTAGAGATACTAGTACTCTATAACATAGGAACTTGAGCTGTCTTTCTGAATAGTAAATGTCTTAGATGGCATGGAAATGGTATTCTCCATTGATCATTGATATTTTAATAAATCCTTATAGAATGTGATTAAAAAATAGTTGCACCTTTTTGCACAGAGATTTAGAAATCTAAGCTTACACAAAGTTCTAGTAGGTCAATCCTGTGGCATTTTTCCTTGTCTCTTATTCTCTTTTATTTTTTAAATAAATGTTTGTTTTTTAAAACAAACATTTACCTGAGAGCGAGTATAGCAATAATTGAAATGACATTAGAAACAGCACACATCTAAAAGACTGAAATGACAGACATTCCAAGCATTCTTTTAGTGTTACATATTGCTATCCTCAGTGTCAAAGAAAATACTCGGATCATACTCAAACAATAGATTAACTTGAGAGCATTCATATTTTCCAAAATCCTTTCTCTCACTTGTGAGTACTGGCTATCCAGTGAAGCCATGATATCTTCCCCATTGCTTTGGTAAGGAAAAAAAAAAGTGTTTGGCACACGGGCACAGAGAACCTTGGAATAAAAGATAAGATTTTGTAGTTTTATAAGAGAACAAAATGAGTATGATGTGATAGTGCCTTCTCTTTTGTTAGCCCTAAGATAGATGCCTTAATGAGAGAGCAATGGATGTTGAGGCCCAATTCTCAGAGAGGAGTAATAAGTGGCCATGATGTACATTCTGCACTGATCAGTCTACCATTAGCCACAAGAAGACAAAAATGCTGGGTACATTTTTTAAGGATCTGTGTATGAGAAAATGTTTGGTGCACTTTTTATATCAAGCAAGAGTAGAGCTATAGAGCTATTAAAGTCCTTGGATGATTTCATATAAAGACTGAACTGATCTTTTTGTGTCAGTCCCTGCATGGACAAAGTGCATATCACGACTGGGTAACTTTCTGGTTTGACTAGTCAAGTCAAAGAGATTGCCTCTCAACAGGTTTCTGACACTATCTTGTCCACATCGAGATAATTGCTATCCAAAAAATACTATCTGAATTTACTCTTTTGCAGGATATGATAAAAATTATACTTCATGTTGGTTAACCTGAATCCACAACTCAGGGAGAGGAGAGACACAGAACACAGGTTTTCTTCACACAAAAGCGAGATGGCTTTCTAGAAGTCAGTAAGCAGCATTTTATTTTATTTATTTATTTTTTTTAATTTTTATTTACCAGATCCATTCCAGGGATCTCCCAGAGAAGTGGCCATGATTGACCGAGTATCCCAGTGCCACAGAGTAAGTCACAGTTTATGCTTACTTGTGTAACATATTCCCTATTTAACAAAATGAATCTGTCAGACAAGGGACAATGAAAAAACAAAGCCAGCCTGGAATTATGAAGGCAGCAACTGAACTCTGGAATTTACAAAATATTTAAATATTAGTAGACCTTTGAAAAGAAGTTAAGCCAGGGATATTTTTCTCCCAGGTGGTGCATGTTCATCTACTTTAGCTTTCAAAAAAATTTGAACATTATTTTCCAATTTAAAAAAAAAATGAATTGTTAAACAATGGATCTGTGGCGCTTTTATTTTATTTATTTATTTATTTATTTATTTTTTTTGACCTAGGGCTTGAACTCATGACCTTGTACTTGGCAGGCAGGTGCTAGTGCCACTGAACTATATCCCCAACCCACTGACTTGTGAATAAACAAGATGATTCAACTTCATTGGTGCTAAGTGAGAAGCAACTGCTTGAGACTGCCAAAGACGATTATCTTAAAAGGCTGTGTGAGAGAACTTCAAATCTCCATACATTATGGAAGGCAGAGTTTCCGAGATTCCCCTAACATCATTGGAAAACCTGCATGTGTTTGCAACATCCCAGTTGTGTGAAACAAGATATTCTGCACTGACAGCAACCAAAATATGGTTACAGAGGAGCCTGGGTAGGAGCAGTCTACTCCAGTTTGAGTTGCTAACCCCCAGTTCCCAAATTCACACCTCTACAACCTGGTTTGTGTGCTGGGCTTGGGGTCACTGTGTTTCTCCTCCCAATGCGACAAGGCCCGAGTGCTCCTCCACTTCCGTTGCCCTGGTCTGACATGCAGCATCCTCCATGCCAGGAGTGTCAGTGCCAGCAGGTGGCATCCCCAGTTGAGTGGCTCCAGCTCAGCTTCACAGAACCCTTCCTCCAGGTTTTCAGGTTACAGTGGCCCAAGCCCCCTTGGATTGATGACCGCCAGTTTCTCTATTTTCCTAGTCCCTATTCATGGGTCACTCTAAGTTCTACTTTTGGCTATTTGCTTGATGTCTAATAACTGGTTAGTTGCTGCATTCCTCTCTTTTGGCTTTTATGTTCTTAATGACATGTCTACATTTTTAATTAAAACTCGAATGTTTTATTAAATCTGGAAAATTTCTGTTTTTGCTCTAAGCAAAAGGACAAAATTGCTTATTCTTAACACTCCATTTTATTTTATAATGAATTAAAAATGATCAATAACTATAAACAAAAAATAACCTGAGGATACATATTTCACACTACTATTGCTCAGTTCTTAAAAATATGTATTAAGAGATTTCTGGTCAGAATTGGTCAAATACTAAGAAAATTTGCCTAGAATACAGTACATACAAATGTGGGAAAATGAAACATGGAAAGTTTACGTGCTCTAATGGCAACAGAGGCAACAGAGAAAGTCTATTGCTCTGTCTCTACTATATTACATTCAGGCTCTGTGACCCATGTTAGGCATAGCACTCATATCCATAATCCCATCAGCACTAAGACATATAACACCAGTGGATTACTCATAATCCCAGTGGATCATGAAGTAATCTTGAACTCTAGAAGTCTCTACTGCATAAGTGAATGAAGCTTTGGGGGGGCGACTATATGCAAACCATAAAATCATGACACAATATATATTGAGTTTGGAAATAAAAATATGGAAAGTTTTCTCTGGTTTGTTTAATACGTTAGTGCTGAAAAGATATATTCTGTAATAATCATGTGTGGGGGATACCTTTACCCACCTAATAGAAAGGCTTAAGGATAGATTTTATCTTTATTCCCAGGATCATTAGTTATCAGGAAAACAAGTGCTCGAATGATTCTTATTTCAAGGAAAATAATATATAATATTCTCTGCATTATTACCTCTGGTAAATACCATATTTTTAACAGAAAAGGGCCAGTGGGGAGGTGAGAATGGACTCTGTTTCCCTTTTTTTTTTTTTGATTATTACAACCTTGTAATTTTGGTATGAGCAAAATTGCATTTGATCATCTTTTTGAAAATGGAAACTCAAATAAAATAGAAGTACATGTGTGTATTCTAAGTGATATGTGTAATTTAGACCTAACTATAATTACCTACGCTAATACAGAGCATAATTTTAAGATTAGAATTCCTTTTTCCATTTCAAAATTTTATTAGCTGTTCAAAAGTTACAACTGTTTCTCCCTAAAGGTGTGATATACATTTTTTTGTTGTTGTTCACTAGTTGTTTTTATATTTGGTAGTATAAAATATGTACTAAAAGTTCATACATAGCATAAAATGATCTTAAGTTTGAAGCTTTAATATTCTGTTTAGAAAAATGTGGAGATTACTGCTTAAATTTAATAAAATTTTATCATTAGTTATCCTGGACAAAAATCTCTTGATCTTTCATGGAAGACAGAACCTTCATCCTCCTTTAATTGTTCTCTATATTCCTTTAACACCCAACAAAGTGATGTAATTATTATGACCCTTTTTACGGGGACAATGAGAAAGTATTCATCTCAAACTGAGTATGTAGTAAAACTGTAAAAATGACAGTCATCTTAGCTTGCAGATTCTTTACCAGTAACATAAGTAACTTTCTGTTTGTAGTTCTCTGTATACAAGCTTTCAGTATCCAAATATATTTTCTGGATACTTTAATCTCTCTTAATTTTAATGACCCAGTTAAGTTGCTTTGTTTCAGGCATAAGGAAAGTTTTGGTATACATACCCTGGGAGAAAAGTACCTGTGCTGTTGTTTTTGTATTTTGTTGATTTTCTTCCAATCAAAGTTTCCAATTAGAGCCAATAGTGAAGTATCTGACCATGGAATTAACCCTAACAATTATAACCTTATGAAAACTGAATAATCTTTGTTACCCAATGGCTAGTTATATTTAATAGAAGAAATATCTTTAAATATACCGTTGTCTTCTTCTGTCATCTATCTATGAATCTGTATATGATCAATTAATGTGTACTCTGAATAGTAGTGAAACTTTTGTTTATTTGTTTTAATGGATTTGATAGTAGCAGGGTCTCATTATACAGCTTGGACTTGTGTTGATCGTCCTAATTTCAGCCTCTCCAGCACTGGGATTACAGGCATGGGCCACTATGCGCATACTCTGGCCATCTCAGCTTGCCCTATGGGGTGAGGCTGGAGCAGCACGTCATGCCACGGATTGAACAGTGATCCCCGAGTCTGATGAAAATTGCCTAAGTAGGCACTTTAGTCTGCGGAGCTATCTTGCCCATTCATTGTTTTGTTGTCTATATTTTTCTCTTTTGAACTTCTAATGGATTCATAATAATTTAAAGATATTTATTATTTATTATTTATAAATATTTATGTATAATATACATATGTTTATATATTCATTATAATTATCATTTATCTCTCCTTATTTTTTTTTTTTTTTTGTCTTTTTGAGACAGGGTCTCGCTATGCAGTTGAGGCTGGCCTTGAGCTCACTTTTGTAGCCCAGGCTGGTCTCGAACTCGCACCAATCCTCCTGCCTCAGCCTCCCGAGTGCTAGGATTACAGGCGTGCGCCACCACGCCCAGAGCTCTCCTTATATTTTTTTAAAATTATTTTGCTGGAAACATCTATCTACTCTCTTCTAGTTCTTAAATGAATCTTTACCTTTTTAATGGGAGTAAAAATAATATCAGCAGATCTAAGTTTTCAGGAGATCTGCACGTCCGTCTGATGATGCTTTTAGCATTCTCCCCTTTTAGTACTGGATTTATAATAGGTGCTATGTTGAAGTTATATAAATTTAAGACCATGGAATGTAGCTGTTTGTTTCACTTGCAAATGAATGCACTGTTTAGTCTGAAGGATGTAAAGATAGAACAATATGGAGGGCAATCAGGCAAGCCAGAGATAACAGCAAGAATCCCCCAGGGGATGGTGAGGAGAAGATAGGAAAGGGAATTTATCACTGTACTGTGAAAATCAAATAATGGAATGAAGCAGAAAGAAGAAATGGGAAGTCTGATATAATTTCAAATTGAAGCGAGGAATGGCACAGATAAGGAATCAGAAGGAAAACTGCATTGCGAAAAGATAATAATGTGATCGTAGATATATTCTGAGATGAGGATGAGAAAGGTAAGTGAGATAAGAGGGTTCAAAGTGCTGATTTAGACATGGACTCTTTTCTTAATTCTCTTCTAGACTCGATGTGTTCAGTTTCCACTATGATTATACAAAACAGCATTGATAAATCTATTACTGTGCTGAAATTCTTAAAGAGTGAGAAATATCAAGTACTTGGTTGAGCTGAAGTTAGTTAATTACCTAGGCTTAATTAAATTTAAGAATTCTAGCTATTTGTTTTTCAGGAGAAAATATCTCCCTGCTAACATAACACTGAAAGAAACTCGTACTGAATTATTGTAAAAAGGTGTAAGTTCTGGCTCATGCAATTTTTGCATGTCTCATGAAAAGGCAAGTCTTACACAATATGACATTTGCATCTGGGTCTATTTACAATATTAAGTACCACTTGAAAAGAGGTATATACCACATAATTTCAAACGACCTTCCTCATCACAGAATGGTTATTTTTAAAATTCAATTTAAATTAGCATAATTCTAACTGACATTTAAGCTGTCAAGTCTTTACAGAGTATACATTTCTCACACAGTGTTAATTTTGTCTGAAAATGAGTGTTACTACCATTAAGTCAATGATCAGATATGGTAATAAATTCAATTAATTTTCAAAACAAAATACCAGCTAGATTTCAGAATAATTGAATGAAAATGTGATAGATTTAAATTTGAAGTACATGCTATTTAAAATGTTTACGAAGTGCTACATTTGCATATAAATCACAAACATATATGACAGAATTTTTTTCATAAAGAATTAGTCAAATGTGCAATATGGACAGATGTATGAAATCAAGTTAGATATATATACTAACTAGTTAATGTTGTATGTCCTTACAAAATTTAGGCTATTCAATCCAGAAAATGGGGACATTTTTGGTGAATTCTGTCATGAGGTAATTTTGTTGTAGCTCAAGTGTCACACTTTACAATT
>PVJA010043691.1:0-16627 GCA_004027025.1 Myocastor coypus | reverse complement strand
AAAAAAAAAAAAAAAAAAAAAAAAAAAAAAAAAAAAGACAGGGTCTATGCAGTGCAGGCTGGCCTTAACCTTACTTTTGTAGCCTAGGCTGGTCTCAAACTCACACCGATCCTGCTACCTCAGCCTCCCAAGTGCTGTTCATTGTAACTTTTAATCTTTGTTTTGCTTCATTTTTGTCTTTTTAAGACAGGGTCTCACTATGCAGTTCAGGCTAGCTATGAGTTCATTTTGTAGCCCAGGCTGTCTAAGGCCGGTTCAGCCTGCCCTGAGGGTGGCGCTGGCCCAGCATGTTGATTGAAACAAGGTCCCTGTGGCCGCCTAAGTTTTCCTAAGCAGGCGCTTTAGACTGGTGAGCCATCCTGCTGGCCTGAATTTTCTTTTTCTTTCTTTCTTTCTTTCTTTCTTTCTTTCTTTCTTTCTTTCTTTCTTTCTTTCTTTCTTTCTTTGTCTTTTTGAGACAGGGTCTCACTATGCAGTTCAGGCTGGCTTTGAGCTCACTTTTGTAGCCCAAGCTAGTCTTCAACTCACATCAATCCTCCTGCCTCAGCCTCCCAAGTGCTGGGATTACAGGCGTGCACCACCATGCCCAGGTCTTCTTTCTTTTTTTTTTTGTATGCAGCTTGGCCTCATAGTGATCCTCATGCTTTCAACCTCCCCAGTGCCAGGATTACAGGTGTGTGACAATAGCTGGGCGTGGTGGTGCACGCCTGTAATTCCAGCACATGGGAGGCTGAGGAGGCTGAGGCAGGAGGATCAGTGCGAATTTGAAACCAGCCTGGACTACAAAAGTTGAGCTCAAGGCCAGCCTGAGCTGCATAGCGAGACCCTGTCTCAAAGAAACAAAAAAAAAAAAAAAAAAAAAAAAAAAAAAAGACTGATGCGGGGAGGGGGGGTGACCTCCAAATGATACAGGGAACCTCGAAATGATATAGGGAAAACTGATCTCCCAACCTGAAAAGTACCTGGGATGAGTTTGTTCTCTAAAACTGAAGAATTAATTTTAGGAACAGAGGTTATGAGCAGAATATATTTATTGAGGGAAAGAAAGCTGCGGTCCAAGAGAGGGACAAAAGGTGGGTCCTGAGCAGGTTATCCCCAGGAAGCTGTCTCTTCTAGGGACTTTTATAGAGGAAAACCATGCAGTGGGGTGGGTCTAAGTGGTAAAGAACATGGGAGCTTGCTTAGATGGGTATGAGGTAAGACAACACTATGGTCAAGCAATGAGATTACAAGCACCATTCTTCAGGTAAAATAGATTAAATCCAGTAACAAATGGGGAAGTGAGTCATGTAGCAAGTAGGCAAGAATACCGAACAAGGTCTCTTCCTGTTGGGGGTTGGATTAGTGACTCAACTGGGCTCTTTCAAGGTGATTGATACCTACTTTGACTATCAATCCCTGATGCCCATCCCTAGGGAAGTATGTAGCTGTATTTATTTCTCTTATCTTGAGATCTGGCCCACAGCAGAAGAATGTGTGTTTACAGTTATGAAGTCATCTTGTCTTCCATGCTATCCTTGAGGGCCTGGCCCTATCTAACTGCCTATAACATTTCTATCTAATTCAGCTGCCTACAACATCACTACTGGACTCTGGTCAGCTCAACCGGTTCTGGGGGAGGGGCTGGCGTGGAATGTGGTGCAGGGATCCACTGTCCCTGTGCTTGCCTAAGCTTGTTTAAGCAGTTGATTTAGTCCACTGAGCTATCTCCCCTGCTCTGTTCCCATTTTTGACTGACTCGCTGAAGGCCCAGTTCTGACTTCTTACCATATTTCCACCTGACTTAACTCTACTCACTACAGGTCCCTTTGTTTTCAGATATTATCAGACCCTATTGCTCCCACTCTCTTCATAGAAGTTGCTTCATATATTTAAAAAATGTTGGGGCCTGGCGGGATGGCTCAGCGGTCTAAAGCGCCTGCTTGGGAAAGCTTGGGCGGCTTCAGGGACTGCGGTTCGATCCCCGGCACCACATGCTGTGCCAGCGCTGCCCTCGGGGCGGGCTGAGCCAGCCATGAAAATGAGTGAATAAGCAAACAAGGGTTCTGAAACAAGAAAAAAAAAAAAAAAAAAATTAAAAAAAAAAAAAATGTTGAGAATCTCTTGTCACATTCTACATTTTATACTGGTTTCCTCCAACCTCATGAATGATTTCTTTAAACTCAATAATTACAAACTTTACGAATTGAAGAACACTGTGAGTTTTGACAAATACTTAATATCTTATATTCACCATCACATTAGCACATAGAATGGCTTAATCACCCCAGTAAATCTCATGTGTTTCACTTTCCCATTCTTCTTTCTTCTGAGCCCAGATGACTACTGATCTGTTTACTGTTTGTCATTTTGGCTTTTCCAGAATATTACATAACTGGGATACACTATGGAGCTTTCCCAGACTGCCTTCTTTCACTTGGTGATACCTATTTAAGATTTAGCCAAGCCGGGTGTGTTGGCGCACGCCTGTAATCCCAGCACTCAGGAGGCTGAGGCAGGAGGATCAGTGAGAGTTCGAGACCAGCCTGGGCTACAAAACTGAGCTCAAGGCCAGCCTCAACTGTACAGCGAGACCCTGTCTCAAAAAGACAAAAAAAAAAAAAAAAAAGATTTAGTCATATTGGGCCAGCAAGATGGCTCAGTGGTCTAAAGCACCTGCAGAGGAAACTTAAGGCAAGCACTGCGACCGCTCCTCAATCCATGGCACCACATGCTGTGCACCCCCACCCCAAGGCAGGCTGAGCTGGCCATAACACAAACAAATAAATGAGGTTTAAAAGAAATACATTTTTGCTGGGTGTGGTGGTGCACACCTATAATCCCAGCACTCAGGAGGCTGAGGCAGGAGGATCAGTGCAAGTTTGAGACCAGCCTGGGCTACAAAAGTGATCTCAAGGCCAGCCTCAACTGCATAGTGAGAACCTGTCTCAAAAAAAAAAAAAAAAAAAAAAAAAATAAATTTTTAAAATCTTAAAAAAAAAAAAAAAAAAAAGATTTAGCCATATTGTTGTCAGTAGCTGAATTAGATAGAAATACTATAGGCAGTTAGACAGGGCCAGGCCCTCAAGGACGACATGGAAGACAAGGTGGCTTTACAACTAGACACAGACACCCCTCTGCAGTGGTCCAGATCGGAAGACAAAAGTACACAAAAGCAACTACATACTTCCTTAGAGATGGGCATCAAGGATTGATAGTCAAAGTCATTATCAATCACTTTGAAAGAGCCTAGAAAGAGTCACAAGCCCAAGCTCAATAGGTGGTGTTCTCGTCCACTTGCTATATGACTTGCTTTTCCATTGGATCCTGATGTTAATCAATTTTACCTGAGCAATGGTGCTTATAATCTCATTGATCATAGTTTTGTCCCACCTCATGCCCACCTAAGTGAGTTCCCACGTCTTCTCCACAACTTTTTTTTGTGTGTGTGTCTTTTTGAGACAGGGTCTTGCTATGCAGTTCAGGCTGGCCTTGAGCTCACTTTTGTAGCCCTGGCTGGTCTCAAACACGCACTGATTCTCCTGTCTCAGCCTCCCGAGTGCTGGGATTACAGGCGTGCACCACCACGCCCGGCTTCCACAACTTTCTTTCTTTCTTTCTTTCTTTCTTTCTTTCTTTCTTTCTTTCTTTATTGTCTTTTTGAGACAGGGTCTCGCTATGCAGTTGAGGCTGGCCTTGAGCTCGCTTTTGTAGCCCAGGCTGGCCTCGAACTCACACCAATCCTCTTGCCTTAGCCTCCCCCGAGTGCTGGGATTACAGGCATGAGCCACCACACCCGGCTCCACAACTTTAGACCTGCTTCACCACATGGTTTTCCTCTGTAAAAGTCCCTGGAAGAGACAGCTTCTTGGGGACACCCACTCGGGACCCTCCTCCTTTCTTTCTCTCAGACAGGAGCTTTCTTTTCCTCAATAAATATGTTCTGTTCATTCTTGTTTTAGAGAACACAAACTCATCCTGGGTGCTTTTCAGGTTGGGATATCAGTTTTTACTATATCATTTGGAGATCATCCACCAGAGATCATTTTTTCTTCCTGCATCAATATGTCACTTCACAGCTTAATAGTTCATTTATTTTAATCATGGATTATACAGATGTATACATCACACTTTACATGTACCTAGTTTTTTCTTCTACAGAACCAGGAATCAAACTCAGGACCTTGCACTTGCCAGGCAGGCACTTGTGCCCTGAGTTATCTCCCTGGCTCCCCTAGATTTCTTTTGAACTTCTAGTAAGCTCTTGAAATGCTTCCCTGCAATTCAGGCTGGCATTGAGCCTACTTTGTAGCCCAGGCTGGTCTCAAACTCACAATAATCCTCCTCCCTCAGGCTCCCTAGTGCTGGGGTTACAGGTGTGTACCACCACACCTGGCATCACACTAGCAGTTTTTCTTTTTCTCCCTTTTTTTTTTTTTTTTTTTTTTGTCTTTTTGAGACAGGGTCTCGCTATGCAGCTCAGGCTAGCTTTGAGCTCACTTTTGTAGCTCAGGCTGGTCTCGAACTCGCACTGATCCTCGTGCCTCAGCCTCCCAAGTGCTGGAATTACAGGCATGTGCCACCATGCCCGGCTCACACTGGCAGTTTTTCATTGCCCTGTCCCCAGCTGGACTAGCTATCCTAAGGAGCTGGAGAACTGTCCTCCTGCATCTGTTCTTCAGTGTCATTTTCTGCTCTTTAACGTCTACTCTCTCCCTCTCTCTCTCTAATCTATTCCAAAATAGGAAGCATAGCCAGTCACACTCCTGTAACTACATAGCCAGACCTTATCTCGAAAGGACAATAAAGGGAAGCATTTTTGTACTATTTTAAAGTAATAGCCTCAAAAATAAATAAGTAAATAATATTCTATCATTCTGCTTTTTGAAATTCCTTTTTTTTTTTTTTCTTCTTTTTGAGACAGGGTCTTGCAATGCAGTTCAGGCTGGCCTTGAGTTCACTTTTGTAGCCCACGCTGGTCTTGAACTTGCACTGATCCTCCTGCCTCAGCCTTCCAAGTTCTGGGATTACAGGTATGCACCACCACGCCTGGCTTTTGACTTTATTGTCTAACTCTTCTGTTTAGAAAAGTTTTTAAATATTTATCATATTATGAATTTCCAAGGTGTCTTCTCATCCTTTGCTTTGCACATACATCACGAGCATTTGCACGTGTGCATGTTATATTTTATCTCTTTGGCAATGTTGACTAGTTTTTGGAAGTTTTCTCCTGTTTCCCACATTTATTTATTTATTTATTTATTTATTTATTTATTTATTGTCTTTTTGAGACAGGGTCTTGCTATGCAGTTCAGGCTGGCCTTGAGCTCACTTTTGTAGCCAGGCTGGTCTCGAACTTGCACCAATCCTCCTGTCTCAGCCTCCTGAGTGCTGGGATTACAGGCGTGAGCCACCATGCCCAGCTTGTTTCCCACATTTAATCTGGTTTTTTTTTTTTAAGATTTTTAAATGTATTTCTCTTAAATCTCATTTGTTTGTGTTATGGCTGGCTCAGCCTGCCCTGGGGTGGGGTATGCAGCATGTAGTGCCAGGAATCGAGGAGTGGTTGCAGCACTTGCCTTAAGTTTCCTCCACAGGTGCTTTAGACCACTGAGCCATCTCGCTGGCCCCTGAATCTGTTTTTTCCTGATTCTCCTTTTCCTATGTCTGTTGGGAATTTATGGTGTAAATGGTCAAGAACAACTGTAGCGAGCTGGGCGTGGTGGCTCATGCCTGTAATCCCAGCACTCAGGAGGCTGAGGCAGGAGGATCCGTGTGAGTTCGAGACCAGCCTGGGCTACAAAAGTGAGCTCAAGGCCAGCCTGAACTGCACAGCAAGACTCTGTCTCAAAAAGAAAAAAAGAAAAAGAGCAATTGTAGGATACTGTGGTAGACCAAAGAGAAGTGAGAAGTTGTGCTGGGTGTGGACCACCATGAGTTTGAGGCCAGCCTGGGTTACACTTTGAATTTAAGGCCAGCCTGAACTATACAGGGAGATCCTGTCTTAGAAAAACAACAAAGGGGGCCCGGTGGGATGGCTCAGTGGTCTAAAGCGCCTGCTTGGGAAAGCTTGGGTGGCTGCAGGGACCGTGATTCGATCCCCGGCATCACATGCTGTGCCAGCCCTGCCTTTGGGGCAGGCTGAGCCGGCCATAAAAATGAATGAATAAACAAACAAAGGTTCTGAAACAAGAAAAATAAATAAATAATTCTTAAAAAAAAAAGAAAAAAAGAAAAACAACAAAGGACTGGCGTGATAGTTCAGTGAACTGAAGCACCTGCTTAGGCAGAGCACAGCAGCCAGGGTGTGCCACACTAGCTGCACCAGGCGTGCACTGAGACTGTAATTGAGACTGGGCATGGTGGTATACGCCTGTTATCCCAGCTCTTGGGAGGCTGAAAACAGGAGAACCACTATGAGTCTGATCTACTTAGTGAGACCCTGTAGACCCTATCCTAAATACAGAGAATACAGAGAGAAAAAAAAAAAAAAAAAAGCAAATTATGATTCTCTTGCCTAACCCTCTCAGAGTCCTAACATTACAGATGTGACCACCACATCCAGCTGTCACTGATCTTTTAGTGATAAAATACTGAGAGCAGTATCTCTCACCAACCCATATCTACCAATATGAAATGTCAGCAAAAAGTTAACTTCGTTATTTTGCTAAGACACTGAGATTTTTAGGGCATTATTATTGCAGCCTTGCCCAGAATTTAGCTGATAATAGCATTTGTAGTGCTCTGGTTCTTGGAACACTCCTTAATAACTGAGCATAGTACAGACCATACTTGGTGAGAAGTGCTATTAATTTTACCATCCCAAATACATACTTTTTTTGAGATAGGGTGTCAGTACCTAATTCACGCTGGCTTTGAGCTCACTTTGTAGGCCAAGGTAGCCTCAAACTTGTGTAGGGTCTTCCTGCCTCACACCTCTCAAGAGCTGGGATTACAGGCGTTGGCCACCACACCCAGCCTACCCATACTTGCAGTTATTTACACAAAGATACAAAAATAACTGACTAGGGGCATAGCTCTGACATTCAAACAGTTGAACACCAATTCTTGTATTAAGAAATATATTTTCTGGGGCCCGGCGGGATGGCTCAGTGGTCTAAAGCGCCTGCTTGGGAAAGCTTGGGTGGCTTCAGGGACCGCGGTTCGATCCCCGGCACTGCGCCAGCCCTGCCCTCGGGGCGGGCTGAGCCTGCCATAAAAATGAGTGAATAAACAAACAAAAGTTCTGAAACAAGAAAAAAAAATAATAATAAAATAAAAAATTCTTAAAAAAAAAGAAATATATTTTCTTTTTTTTTTTAAAGATTTTTTTTTTTTAATTGGGGCCCGGCAGGATGGCACAGTGGTCTAAAGCGCCTGTTTAGGAAAGCTTAGGTGGCTGCAGGGACCGAGGTTCTGTAAGGGTCGAGAAGTCCACCGCGTGAAGGAAGATTCCAAGAGACTTTCTCTCATGCAAAATGCAAGGGGATTTTATTTTCCAAGCATGCGTGGGGCTCACTAAACACGCAGGAACAGAGAGCCCCGAGCTGAGTTTGAGCAGTGTTTTTAAGCCCAAAGAACAAAAGGAGGAGGGGTTTTTGCAAGCGAGGTTACAGAAGTGAATGGCATTGGTTAGTTTAAATGATTCTTTACATCCATTGGTGGGGTTGCCCATGGGGTGAGGACAGGGAAGTTTACGTTTGGGGCAAAGGGTGTTTCCTGAAATAAGCGGCAGATGTTCCGCTGGAGCACATAATGGCAGTTTTTGCTTTCTTTTTCCTTTTATAGTTCGATCCCTGGCACCACATGCTGCGCCAGCCCTGCCCTCAGGGCAGGCTGAGCCAGCCATAAAAATAAATAAACAACCACACAAAAGTTCTGAAACAAGAAAAAAGTAAAATAAAATAATTCTTTTTTTTTTTTTCTTTGTCTTTTTGAGACAGGGTCTCACTATGCAGTTGAGGCTGGCCTTGAGCTCACTTTTGTAGCTCAGGCTGGTCTCAAACTTGCCCTGATCCTCCTGCCTCAGCCTCCCGAGTGCTGGGATTACAGGTGTGCGCCACCACGCCCGGCTAAAATAAAATAATTCTAAAAAAATTTTTTTTTTTAATTTTTATTTATTTCTCTTCAACCTCATTTATTTGTTTGTGTTACGGCTGGCTTGGCCCACCTTGGGGCGGGGTTGCACAGCATGTGGTGCCAGGGATCGAGGAGCAGTTGCAGCGCTGGCCTTAAGTTTTCTTCCGCAGGCGCTTTAGACCACTGAGCCATCTCACTGGCCCTTTTTTTTGAGACAGGGTCTCACTACACATTTCAGGCTGGCCTTGAGCTTACTTCTGTAGCCCAGGCTGATCTTGAACTTGTACTGATCCTCCTGCCTCAGCCTCCCAGGTGCTGGTGGTGCAGGAATTAAAAACTGATTTGGGGAGCATGACTTCTAATAGGGAACCTCCAAACGATACAGGGAAAACCAATCCTCAACCTGAAAAGTACCTGGAATGAGTTCGTGTTCTCTAAAACTGAAGAATGAATTTTAGGAACAAATGGAGGTAATGAGCAGAACATATTTATTGAGGGAAGGAAAGCTCCTGTCCAAGAGGGACAGGAGGGAGATCCTGAGTGGGTGTCCCCAGGAAGCTGTCTCTTCCAGGGACTTTTTTTTTTTTTTTTTTTGTCTTTTTGAGACAGGGTCTTGCTATGTAGTTCAGGCTGGCCTTGAGCTCACTTTTGTAGCCCAGGCTGGTCTCGAACTCACACGGATCCTCCTGCCTCAGCCTCCCGAGTGCTGGGATTATAGGTGTGCACCACCATGCCCCACTATACAGATATTTTCTTTTAAAAAATAATACATAAATATATTTTCTTAAGGGCAACTAGAGAACTTTAAGACACCATTTTCCATTGAGAAACCTAAATGAAACACACCACCACTCCCAGCTGGGAATGAGTATATTTTTGTTTAAGTTGTTGCTTGCACAGTATCAGAAACAGATCTAGAAGGCCACATAAAAGACATCACTTGGTTTTCTCCACTAACTAGAGAAAGTGGAACTAGAACAGGAACACGGTATTGGCAGGCAAAGTTCTACTTTTCTTTTTTTAATAACAGGATCTTACTACATAGTTCAGGTGGGCTTTCAACTTACTAGGTAGTCCCAGGCTAGCCTGAAACTCAAGGCAATCCTCCTGCTTCAGCCTCTTGAGTGCTCAGATTACAGGCATGTACCATAATGCTCAGCCAAAGTTTTACTTGACTATGTACTGCTAATGTTCAGTATTGGAACTAATCATAAACAAGGTGAACTTCAAAAAATACATCCATGCTGGCCCATTATGAACTGGTGAAACTGTTCTACTGAAGGGAGAGGGAGAGATTATATTTCTACAAAAAAGATAGGAAAAGCTTCTAAAGGCAAACATGTCTATTCTCAGTCATTCTGCACCATACCAGATTCCAAGACAGGAAATGGAGGCTCAGGTCCAATGGAAAGAATTTTCCTGCCTTGGAGTCTCTATCTGGAGGCAGAAGTGAATCTGGAGAGACTCAATGAAACGAAGTAGTCCTGGCCATGTGGAGGCAGGTGGGACAAGGTTCTGGCTGTAGACTACACAGATATGCACAACTCGTAGTCTCCTGGGGCTACTGGATACCAGTACCGCCCCCCCCCAAAAAAAAGATTTCAAAACACTAATAGATATTTATTGTTATGGTTTATATCTATATGCCCCCCCAAGCCCTATGGGCTCATAGGTAGGGCTCATAGAAGGTGACTGGATCATGGGGGTGTGAGAACACTCACTGCGCCAGTCACTGGTGAAGTTATAGCTGACAGGACATTGGCTGGGGGAATGGACGCTGGAGGCTCAACCTGTCCTGTCTATTTCTCCTTCTGCTTGGATCTCTCTCTGCATCTGCAGCTGTGCCATGAACATACTAATCTCCTCTGCCAAGTTGTCCTGCCTTGGAGCCAGCAGACTGTAAGCTGAAACCCTTATAAATGGTGAGCCAAAATAAACCTTTCCACTTAGAATTGTGGGTATTCTGTCTCAGTGGAGAAGAAACTAAGGCATTCCTTTAGTACAGGGGTTGTAATGGACTATTGTATTCAACATTACCTCAGTGCGAGAATGGTTGCCAGGATCCACACTCTTAGAAATGTTGGATGAGTTTTAATCAACTTGGGCCAGTGAGATAGCTCAGTGGTCTACAGCGCCTGCTTAGGCAAGCTTAGTCAATCACAGGGACCACAGTTCAATCTCTGGCACTACATGTTGTGCCAGCCCCACCCCTAGGGCAGGCTGAGCTGGCCATAATATAAATAAAAGAAACTAACCAACTGTACCACAAAAATATGCAACCAAGTGAAGAAGAACACTTACATTGCTGGGCTAGACAGACAACAGGAGTTTGTTGCCACCAGCCCTCAGTACTTTATCACTGAGACGGCTGATAATAGGCAGTGGCTGGTGAAGCACATGTAAGCATGAATATAGATCTTTTTTAATACAGCTTTTTTAGATCTATTTTCTTTCGTTTTTTTTTTTGTTTGTTTGTTTGTTTTTTTGTTTTTCTTTTTTTTTCTTTTGCAGAACCAGGGATGACTGAACTCAGGCCCTTGCACTTGCCAGGCAAGCTCTTATTCTACTGAGCTATCTCTCAGCCCCTTAAGATCTATTTTCTTTTTTTAAACTTTATGACTGGCTCCACCTACCCTGAGGGTGGGGCTGACACAGCATGTAGTGCCAGGGAACTGTGGTCCCTGCGGTTGCCTATGCTTGCCTAAGCAGGCACTTTGGATCGTTGAGCTGTCTCACCAACCCAATTAAAGATGCTTTTTTTTTTGGGGGGGGGGGTTGAACTCAGGTACTTGCGTTTGCCAGGCAAGCACTTTTTCCACTGAGCTATCTCTCCAGACCAGATGCTTTTTTGTCTTTTTTTTTTTTTTTTTGAAATAGAGTCTCACTATGCACTTCAGGCTGGCCTTGAGCTCACTTTTGTAACCCAGGCTGGTCTGAACTCACACTGACCCTCCTGCTTCAGCCTCCCAACTGCTGGGATTACAGGTGTGAGCCACCATGCCTGTCTTAAGATCTATTTTCTGATACAATCCTATCTGGATGTAATCAATAATGGGACAATAAAAATGGAAAGGATTAGCAAAGAAGAAGAGTGAGGGAAGCCAGTAAAAAAAAAAAAAAAAAAAAAAAAGCAATCATCAAGACTATATTATTAGGTGACTTTTTTTTTTTTTAGGTGACTTATTTCAGCTTTAAAAGTCACTTTTTTTCTACAGTGAAATAAAACTAATCCTTATACCCATGTTACTATCCAGTGATTGTGACATGGAGTTTCCGTAGAAAGAACATTCTGCTCACCTACTGTCTTGGTTACTTTTCTGTAGTTGCTAGAACAAAACACCCAACATCCAAAATTAAGGAAAGAAAGGTTTATTCTTATTGAGCTCACAGTTTGTGGAGGTTTCAGTCCATAAATGGTTGGCTCCAAAGCAGAGTGGCACATGGTAGAGGGCAGCAGCTCATGGAGGAGGAAAACACCAAAGAGCAAAGGAAGGCCCAGTGGCTGTGGCAGTGGCACAGAGGCAGACAGCAAGCCTCTCCACAAGCCTCTCTCCCCTTCTTTATGCTGCATTCAGGCTATCTACCCCAGGGCAGATGTAGCACTTATATCCATAAGCTGAGCACTGGATCCTGAATTAATCACCAACTCGAGAAGCCTGCCCCAATGACTGCATGAGACTTTGGGGGACAACTAGACACAAAACATAACACCTGCTGCCCCACCTTTTTCAAAAGGCAGTCAGTAAATGGTCAATACAATCTATTTTAACAGGGAATATACTGGTAATAAAGGAAATTACAGTCCTTAACATCAGTTACTGGGGACAAGACTTGTTTAAGTTAAAAAGATGTATACTACTTCTTCCTTTTCAGAAAATCTCATGAAAGCCAGGCATGGTGGCGCATGCCTGTAATCCCAGCACTTGGGAGGCTGAGGCAGGAAGATTGGTATGAATTCGAGACCAGCCTGGACCACAAAAGTGACCTCAAGGCCAGCCTGGACTGCATAGCAAGACCCTATCTCAAAAAGACCGAAAGGAAGAAAGAAAGAAAGAAAGAAAGAAAGAAAGAAAGAAAGAAAGAAAGAAAGAAAGAAAGAAAGAGAGAAAGGAAAGAAAGACCTCATGAAAACAAGTGGCATAAGGAAACAGAATCCTGTGGGGAACTCTTTCTGGAAGAAATCTGTATATGGTAGAATCAAGTATTACTAATCTCTGTAAAGCATTTCTTCAGTAGTGAAAGTAACAGATTTACCTTCAGGGAGGAAAATAAAGATTGGCATAACAAATTTTTTTAAATTTATTTATTTTTTAACTTTGTCTGTCTGTTTTGAGACAGGGTCTTGCTATGTAGTTCAGGCTGGCCTTGAGCTCACTTTTGCAGCTCAGGCTAGTCTCGAACTCACACTGATCCTCCTGCCTCAGCTTCCCGAGTGCTGGGATTACAGGCATTTACCACCACGCCCGGCAACAAATGTTGAAAACAGAAATTTCAGGTTAGGAGAGCCACAATTCAAATGATCCACCTTCATGGAATGGTATAATAAAGCAACTTTTTATTTATTCTTTTCTTTATTTTTTAAATTTTTATTTTTTGGGGGGGGGGGGGTACTGGGGATCACTCAGGACATTGTGCTTGCCAGGCAGGCACATATGTCATGAGCTATCTCCCTGGTCCAAGTAAAGCAATTTCACTGACTATGCAGATATGGAGTCCCCATCCTCCCCTATATCAATTTTTAAGTTTTGTTGAATTATACTTTGGATAACATACAATGGTTGGTACAGTTCCATAATTTTTTAGTATATTCACAGAACTGTGAGCCAGTACATGCCACCACAGATGTAATCTAAGCACTGGGAAGCTGAGGCAGGAAGATCCCAAGTATAAGGCAGATTAGGCTATCCATTAAAAGCTAGCCAGAACTACAGAACAAAACCCTGTCTCAAAAAAACAAAACAACCCAATGAGTTGTTTAACAATCACAGGTATAGAGTTTTAAGTGTTAAGCAAATTGCTGGAAACACTGGGCCTTGTGATTTCTACCCTTACAGTAATTCTAATTTCTTTCCTTTTTTTTTTCTCCAAACTAATCATTTTCAGGGGCCAGGGAGATAGCACATGTGCCTGCCTGGCACAAGTGCCTGCCTGGCAAGTGCAAGGTTGTGAGCTGGAACACTGGTCCTGCCAAAGAAAAAGTAAAGTAGTCACTTCCAGAGTAAAATATGGTGCTGAAACTAGTATATATTGGATTGAAGGGAATAATGCACTTTAGAGGGTTATAGTGGTGGTGCACACTCCTACTTCCAGCACTGGGAAGCTGGGGCAGGAGAATCACCAGGGCTGATTACCTTAGCTTTGGGCCAGGGGTGGTGATGTACACCTGTAATTTCAAGCACTTGGGAGCCTGAGGCATGAGGATCAGTGTGAGTTCAGAGACATGCCTGGGCTACAAAAGTGAGTTCAAGGCCAGCCTGAACTGCATAATGAGACCCTGTCTCAAAAAGACAAAAAAAGAAAATTAAAGATTACCTTAGAGCCGGGCGTGGTGGCTCACGCCTGTAATCCCAGCACTCAGGAGGCTGAGGCAGGAGGATCGGTGCGAGTTCGAGACCAGCCTGGGCTACAAAAGTGAGCTCAAGGCCAGCCTCAACTGCATAGCAAGACTCTGTCTCAAAAAGACCAAAAAAAAAAAAAAAGATTACCTTAGCCAGGGCCCAGCGGGATGGCTCAGTGGTCTAAAGCACCTGCTTGGGAAAGTTTGGGCAGCTTCAGGGACCACGGTTTGATCCCCAGCACCACATGCTGCGCCAGCCCTACCCTTGGGGCGGGCTGAGCTGGCCATAGGAACGAGTGAATAAACAAACAAAGGCTCTGAAACAAGAAAAAAAATTTTTTTTAAATTAAAAAAAAAAAGATTACCTTAGCCTAAGGGCAAGTCTGGTGTGGCTTATGGAGCTGGAGATTTAACCACAGTCCCCTGCACCTGAGTTTGCCCAAGCAGGTGCTTTAAACAACTGACCTAACCCAGAAGCCCCTAAGATCTTATCTCCAAATAAAAAAATTAAACTAGCTCAGGAGGGGCTGGGGGGATAGCTCCACGGCACAAGTGCCTGCCTGGCAAGTGCAAGGTCATGAGTTTGAACCCCAGTCCTGAAAAAAAAAAAAAAAAAAAAAAAAAAAAATCCTCAGGAGGTTGAGGCAAGAAGATCATTTCAAATTTTAGACCAGCCTGGGCTACCAAGTGAGCTCAAAGCCAGCCTGAATTGCATAGCAAGACCCTGTCTCAAAAAGACAAAAATAGGGCTGGCCAGATAGCTCAGAGGACTAAAGCACCAGCTTAAGTAAGAGTACAATGGCCAGTTTCCCCACCCCCGGGGCTCGAGAGCAATTGAAACTGGGCATGGAGGCGAGCACCTGTAATCCCAGTGCTTGGGAGATTGAAAACAGGAGAAGCACTGAATCCGATCTCCATAGTGAGACCCTATAGACCCTGTACTAAATTAAAAAAAAAAAAAAGACAAATATAAATAAATAAGTCAATAAGTCGGGCATGGTGGCGCACACTTGTAATCCCAGCACTCAGGAGGCTGAGGCAGGAGGATCAGTGCAAGTTTGAGACCAGCCTGGGCTACAAAAGTGAGCTCAAGGCCAGCCTGAACTGCATAGTGAGACCCTGTCTCAAAAAGACAAAAATAAATAAATAAATAAAAATAAATAAATAAATAGGTCAATAAGTAAATAAAAATGGGCTGGGTATATAGCTCAGGGATGTGAAGGCCCTGAGTTCAATTCCCAGAAGCACACACACACATTTCTTCTGTCTAAACAGTAACAGTGCTGAAAGTTGGAGCCTAAGAATAAGCTTCCTAAAGTCCATGTGTAATACACTGGCTGCTCATGGGGGCAAACTGAAAAACTACTGGTATGTAATTGAATTTAGAAACCCACCCTCAGCTTCAACCTCCAATTAGGATGAGAATGTAACTTAGTGGCTGTAATTTAGTCAGCAGAAATCTAACTAATCATCTAATGAGGAAGTCTCTGTGTAAATTCACCTATGGGAAGAGAATTGGCAAGCACTGCCGAGAGAACAGACACCAAATCCATGGTGTATGAATTTTCCTGTTTAAGTTGGGGTTTGGGGGAGGACAGCAAGAGGCTAGAGAATTAAAAGATCACAACCTGGGCCACGAGATAGCTCAATAGAGTAAGTGCTTGCCTGGCAAATGCAGAGTTCAATCCCTGGTAACACACATACACACACACACATACACACTTGAGGTCAAGTGCATCCCTTTCTCCAAAAGGAAGGAAAGGAACCGTTCAACCATAGCAACATATTTATTTATACTTTGTCATGTGACACCTCTTAACTAGCTCAACTCTTCTGCCCTGGGGGTTGGAACATGTGTTTGCCTGGGGTGTTCCATACCCTTGGCATGTTTGTTGTGTGCTCAGTGCTTTTTGGGTCCTCACATGTCAAGGATCACTAGCTCAGCTGGGTGTGGTAGTGCCTCCCCATAATCCCAACACTCTAGGAGGCTGAGTCAGGATCCTTGTGGGCTCCAGACCAATGTGGACTACAAAGTGAGCTCAAGGCCAGCCTGAACTACATTGTGATCTCTTTCTCAAAAAGACTAAATAAATAAATAAATAAATAAATAAATAGATCACTAACTCAGTCACTCCAACAGAGGTGTATACTCTGTTCTGGAGACAGGGATTCTTAATTAAGTTCACCATGATCCAAACAGAATAGTCTTCAAAATGATCCTACTCATTTTGTTGTAATTCACAAAAGATCTAGTTTACTTGCCTTTCTTCCCTCTTTGTATTTTCTTTTTTGATTTTTTCTTTTCTTTTCTTTTCTTTTTGTATTTTTTAGGGAAGGGTCTACAGGGTGTTCAGGCTCTCACTACTAGAATGGATCGTAGTGATCCACCTGCTTACAGCCTCCCAAGAGCTGGGATTACAGGTATGCGCCACCATGCCTGGTCTCAACTGTCTCTCAGTGTACCACTGCCACCCGGGGCAGGGCCAACACAACAGGCCCAGGATTGAGCCCCTGGCCCCTGTGGGCTCTATAAAATAGCTCTGAGCTATTTGGCTGGCCCTCCCTCTTCCTCTGCCTTCCTCTCTCTCAGCTTCTACTATTGTGGGGTCTTTTTGTTTTGTTTTGTTCTTTGGTGGGACCAGGAATTGAACTCAGGCCCTTGCACTTGCCAGGCAAGTGCTTATTCACTGAGCTATCTTTCCAGCCCCTCTCTCAGCTTCTAGCTATTTATTTATGCTTGCAGCTTTTTAAAAATCAACTGTTGAATACTGGTATCAGTAAGATTATTATTATTATTATTATTATTATTATTATTATTATTATTATTTTGTTTTTTTGAGACAAGGTCTCACTATGCAATTCAGGCTGGCCTTGAGCTCACTTTTGTAGCCCAGGCTGGTCTTGAATTTACACTGATCCTCCTGTCTCAGCATCCCAAGTGCTGGGATTATAGGTGTGTGCCACCACACCTGGCTCAAGGTTAGATTCTTCTTTTTTTTTTTTTTTTTTTTT
>PVJA010043689.1:0-16591 GCA_004027025.1 Myocastor coypus | reverse complement strand
GAAGCCGCCCAAGCTTTCCCAAGCAGGCGCTTTAGACCACTGAGCCATCCCACCGGGGCCCTATTCACTCATTTTTATAGCCAGCTCAGCCCGCCGCCCCCGCGCCCCCCCTTCGAGGGCAGGGCTGGTGCAGCATGTGGTGCCAGGGATTGAACCGCGGTCCCTGAAGCCGCCCAAGCTTTCCCAAGCAGGTGCTTTAGACCACTGAGCCAACCCTCCGGGCCCTACTCCTAGGTCTTTCCACTTACTTTTTTTGTTTGTTTGTTTGTTTTTTTGAGACAAGGTCTCACTATGCAGTTCAGGCTGGCCTTGAGCTCACTTTTGTAGCCCAGGCTGGTCTCGAACTCACACCGATCCTCCTGCCTCAGCCTCCCAAGTGCTGGGATTGCAGACATGCGACACCACGCCCGGCTCCACTTACTTTTAGACAGATTCTGGATGAATTGCCCAGGTGGGACTTAAGCTTGCCATCCTTCTGCCTCAGCTTCCCAGTCCTGGGATCACAGACATACATAACCATATCCAGCTGTGGATTCTTTGTTTCAGTTTGTTTTTGCAGTATGAAGGACTGAAACCAAATCTTCTCACCATGCTACATCCTCAGTCTTTTTTTATTTTTGAGAGAGGGCCTCAAACTAAACTGCACAGTCTGGGCTTAAATTTACAATTCTCCTGCCTCAGCTTTCCAGAGTACTTCAACTACAGGCGTACACCATGCCTATGTTTTTGTTTGTTTGTTTTTGATTATGGTTATGCCTCTCTTTTTGTCTGATGCTGGGACTTAAACTCTGTAACTCACACTAAGGAAGCAGTCTACAAGCTATGTCTCTAGCCCTGTTACTAATGTGTGATGAAGAATATTAAAAGCTGCAATGTAGAGTCTAAAATCATACCATGAAGGCCAGCCAAATAGCTTAGCAGACTAAAACATCTGCTTAGGCAGACACAAGGGTCAGGGTTCAATCCTCAGCATGCCAACCTTGCCCCCAGGGCTTGCTGAAACAGCGACTGAGACTGGGCATAGTGGTATGTTCCTATAATCGCAACTCTTTGGGAGGCTGAACACAGGAGAATCACTACAAGTCCAATCTACATAGTGAGACCATGGAGACCCTTACTAAAATACAAAATAGTATTAATAATAAAATCGTATCAGTCATTATTTGGCTACACTAAAATCCACCAGTCTTAATCACACACTCCTCGGGGCTAGGGAGATAGCTCCGAGGCACAAATGCCTGCTGGGCAAGTGCAAGGTCGCGAGTTCAAACCCTGGTCCCACAAAAAAAAAAAAAAAAAAATCATACACTCCTCTACAACGGGTTTATTTTGGTGGTGGTGGTAGTAATGGTACAGAAGACTGAACTGTGAACATGCTTTAAGTTCTCTACCATTTTGAGCCCTTTTTTTATTATTTTAATTTTATTTATCTATTTATTTATTCTTGTTTCAGAACCTTTATTTGTTTTTTTGTTTGTTTGTTTGTTTTTGTCTTTTTTTTGAGACAGGGTCTCGCTATGCAGTTGAGGCTGGCCTTGAGCTCACTTTTGTAGCCCAGGCTGGTCTCGAACTCGCACCAATCCTCCTGCCTCAGCCTCCCAAGTGCTGGGATTACAGGTGTGAGCCACCACGCCCGGCTAGAACCTTTATTTGTTTATTCACTCTTTTATGGCTGGCTCAGCCCGCCCCAGGGGCAGGGCTGGCACAGCATGTGGTGCCGGGGATCGAACCGGAAGTCCCTGAAGCCGCCCAAGCTTTCCCAAGCAGGGGCTTTAGACCACTGAGCCATGCCGACGGGCCCTTGAGCCTTTTTTTTTTTTTTTTTTTTTTTTTTTTTTTTTTTTTTTTTTTTTTTTTTGGTCTTTTTGAGACAGGGTCTCGCTATGCAGTTGAGGCTGGTCCTGAGCTCACTTTTGTAGCCCAGGCTGGTCTCGAACTCGCACCAATTCTCCTGCCTCAGCCTCCCGAGTGCTGGGATTACAGGCGTGCGCCACCACGCCCGGCAAGCTAAAAACAAAAGTTTCATTATGTTGTCTAGCTGGCCTCAAACTCATGTGATCTCACCTCAGCCTACTGAGTAGCTGAGATTATAGGAATACACTACCACACCTGGCCATCAATCATTGGCCACTTGGAAAATACTGGTTGACTGAGTTAATTAGTTCTTCCAAATATGTCTTGTGTCATTATAAAACACCAATAAAATGCCAAGATATCCATGAGTTACCACTGGGGTGAGGGTCCTTGGAGGTTTAGGGTTTTCCACTGAGTTGTTATCTCCAGACCTTTTTTAATTTTTCTTTTGAGATAGGGTCTTACTAAATCTCCAAGTTACCTACACTGCACTTGAATCTACGATCCTCTTGCTTCAGTCTCCCAGAGTGCTGAGATTACAGGAGTACATATGCCATCAGGTCTGCACTCAATACTCATCACAGGAGTCAAAGCGCAGAGTCATGGTGATGGACAGACACAATTTCCAACATTCCAATTTTCTTTTTAAAAGCTCAAATTTTTATATTAAGGAAACAAAAAAAAGTTTTCCTTAAAGGTCAAGTTCACTTGGTTCATCTTTGAGAAAATGTCTGACAAATTCTCCATGCACACTTTTCTCTCAGGAATCTTTTCAGGCACAAATCATGTTCCACCAAAAAATAGCAGCTAAGCCAGGCGTGGTGGTGCATGCCTGTAATACCAGTACTTGGGAGGCTGAGGCTGGAGGATCAGTATGAGTTCGAAACCAGCCTGGGCTACAAAAGTGAGCTAAAGGCCAGCCTGAACTGCATAGTGAGACCCTGTCTCAAAAAGGCAAAAAAAAAAAAAAAAAAAAAAAAAGCTAGCTTAGCTCCCAGTTCAAACAAACAGGAAGTGCTTTTCCTGGATATCTTGTACTTGAGTTTTTGACAGAGGAACACTACATTCTTCCTACTTCATCACATAAAATTCTAAAAAACTGTGCTCTCCAGGGTTGCTATTTACTATTCAATCACCTCCAATGCCTCCCCCCAGACACATATAAGAGGGGCATTCACAGCTCAGGTACTGGCTAACAGTGGAGAAAATGACCACAGGCAGTGAGTATTAACCTGGGACAAAGGTCAGCAATACTATAAAATTCTAAAATTATAAGGGGTCCAGGAATCTGCTAACAACTCTTTGAGAAAAGATGGTATATATGCATTGCCACATATTTCTTTTTTTTTTTTTTTTTTTTTTTTTTTTTGCTTTTTGAGACAGGGTCTCACTATGCAGTTCAGGCTGGCCTTAAGCTCACTTTTGTAGCCCAGGCTGGTCTCGAACTCACATTGATCCTCCTGCCTCAGCCTCCCGAGTGCTGGGATTACAGGCGTGCGCCACCACGCCCGGCTTGCCACATATTTCTAACAGCTCATTCTATAGGCAAGGAAAGGGAGTCCCAAAGAGGTTAAAGACTGGCTTGGAAAGAAACATGTTTGACAATGAAGTCCTCCTTCCATGAAAACACTGAAATCGTATGAAAGGAGCCAGAGTATAGTACTTAGTACTCTATCAACCTTAGAGTAACAAATTTTTTTTTTTTTTTTTTGCAGGACCGGGGTTCAAACTCACGACCTTGCACTAGCCAGGCAGGCACTTGTGCCTCGGAGCTATCTCCCCAGCCCCTAGAGTAACAAATTTTAAGCAAATAAAAAAATATAGCTTCTTTTTTTTTGGGGGGGGTGCTATTTACAGGGATCGAACTCAGAACCCTTGGCTTTCCCCATAAGCCCTTATGTCACTGGGCTATTTCTGGTTCAAGGAAATAAAACTTTTTTTTTTTTTTTTTTTAACGTATGTGGTACAGGGTCTCACTACACAGCTCAGACTCGTAGTGATCCTCCTGTTTTCTGCCTCCCCAGCTGGTATGCTAGGCATGTGCCACCACACCCAGACTGTGACTGGTTCAGTAGGCCCAGGGGCAGGGCCAGAGCAGGATGTGAGGCCAGGATCGAACCCCAGTCCCTATGCTTGCGGAGGCAAGTACTTAAGTGGGCTGAGCTATCCTGCCAGCCTGGAAGTATAACTTCAACTGGCATCTACAAGTCATGGATAGTGGTATGCCTGTAATTCAAACACAGGAAGCAAGAGGATTTCAAGTTCAAGGCTGGCCTAAGTTACTTGGAGACTATTCCAAAAATGTTTTAAATCTGGGAGGCTGAGGCAGGAGACTTGACATGAATTTGAGGCCACCCTGGCCTCCATAGTGAATTTAAGGCCAGCCTGAACTATATAGAGACCTTGTCTCAAAAACAAAACAAAAAAATTTTTTTAAATTAAAAGTAGCTGAAGCCGGGCGTGGTGGCTCACGCCTGTAATCCCAGCACTTGGGAGGCTGAGGCAGGAAGATCGGTGTGAATTCGAGACCAGCCTGGGCTACAAAAGTGAGCTCAAGGCCACCCTGAACTGCATAGTGAGACCCTGTCTCAAAAAGACAAAAAAAAAAAAAAAAAAAAAAAAAAAAAAAAACATAGCCTGGCGTGGTGGCGCACACCTGTAATCCCAGCACTTGGGAGGCTGAGGCAAGAGGATCGATGTGAGTTCAAGACCAGCCTGGGCTATAAAAGTGAGCTCAAGGCCAGCCTGAACTGCATAGTGAGACGCCGTCCCAAAAAGACAATAAATAAATAAATAAATAAATAAGGCCAGCCAAATAGCTCAACAGATTAAAGCACCTGCAAGCAGGCACAGCGGCTGGGGTTCAATCCCGCACAGGCCCCGCTGAGACAGCAATTGAGACTGGGCAGGGTGGCACACGCCTGTAACCCCAGCTCTTGAGAAGCTGTAAACAAACCACTCTGAGTCTAATCTAGTAGTGAGACCCTTGAATACCCTGTCCCTGTAGACCCTTCCTTAAAAATACAAGAAAGAAAGAAAGAAACAAAGAAAGAAACAAAGAAACAAAGAAAGAAAAGACAGACAGGCGTGGTGGTGCACGCCTGTAATCCCAGCACTCGGGAGGCTGAGGCAGGAGGATTGGTGCGAGTTCAAGACCCGCCTGGGCTACAAAAGTTAGCTCAAGGCCAGCCTCAACCCTGTCTCAAAAAAGACAAAAAAAAAAAAAAAAAAAAAAAAAAAAAAAAAAAAAAAAAAAAAAAAAAAAAAAAAAAAAGACAGACAGACAGACATGCAGTTCAGTGCCCAATACTACAAAGAGCATCTCCAATATTCTAAAAGGGAGAACCAGCAGAAACTATTCAGGGATCTCCAGAGGCCTAGGAACTAACTGACAGTAATGTTGCCCCTGCCCTCCCTCCACAGACTGTGGACATGGGCCTTGTGCACCTGGAGGCAGAAGGGATTCATGGGGGAGGGTTTCTACCAGGAAGCAGGATGTGCATGCTGCCTGCTGGGGGCATGAAGTCAAAGTCCCCTCCTGCCCAAAGCAGCTAAGCCAGCCCTGCTGCCCTTATCAGCGTCAACACATGCATGGAATGTGGGACTTTGGAAACAATCCCCTCCCCTCAGCCTGTACAGGGGCTGCCTGGGGCTCACACCTGGCCTTCTGGGCCTCAGGTTCACCTACCACAGCCAAAGGGCAACCCAAGCCCAGTCTCAGCGCATGACCACTTGTGGCATTTCAGAGGCTGTGACTTGGTCCCTCCCCTTCTTGCTCTGACCTGCTACCCACAGGAGGCCACTCTGCTCCCACACTACTACCCCACCCCCCCGCAGCTGTCCCTCTCATTCGCTCATACTGCAAGAATCACAAGAGAAGGGAAGGAACTCAGCTCTGAATTCCCTGCAACACCCTGACCATCCCCACAGGCCTCTCCCAGAGGTGGTCAACAAAGGCACATGTTTCCATGAAGCAAAAGATTCTAATATGCCAGAGGGGAATGAGCACTTATGAAGGACAGAGCTGCCCCAAAGAGCCCCCATCTGTCCTCTGGTCCTTGGAAATGAGAGGGCACCCAAAAGGAATCACTCTTCATCTCTAGCAGCCACCTACCCCCAAAGCTCAAAATGAAAACCTCGAACCAGATGCCGTGGTGAGTCTTGTAGCCCCAGCTATTCATGAGGCTGAGGAAGTAGAATCACTTGAGGTCAGCATGGGAAACACAGCAAGACTACCTCAAAAAAATAATAATGAAAATCTCAGCTCTCCTCCAGTCCAAGCATCATTCAGAAAAAGTGGCTGTCACAATTACGTTCATGGAGCCAGGTATGGCAGTGCACGTCTTTAATTCAGCACTTGGGAGGCTGAGGCAAGAGAATCACAAGTTCAATGCCAACCTGAGCGGCAAAGCAAGACCATCTTGAAAAGACCAAACCTAAAAAAAGTTAAGTTCAAGGTTTCCGTGCACACCTGGTAGAACTCTATTCACTTCCTAACTGTGGGACTTATGTAAATTAACCTCTCTGAGCCACTTATACAATTCTGATGAAATGATAAGGATTCCATAGGTATGTACTGAGGATTAAATTCAAGTGTAAAATGCCTACCAAAAGGCTGAACAGGGGCCCGGCGGGATGGCTCAGTGGTCTAAAGCACCTGCTTGGGAAAACTTGGGCGGCTTCTGGGACTGCGGTTTGATCCCCGGCACCACATGCTGCGCCAGCCCTGCCCTCCGGGCGGGCTGAGCCGGCCACTAAAATGAGTGAATAAACAAACAAAGGTTCTGAAACAAGAAAAAAAATAAAATAAATAAAATTTTTTTAAAAAATGGCTGAACAGCGACTGGGGAGATAGCTCCGTGGCACAAGTGCTTGCCTGGCAAATGCAAGATCATGAGTTTGAGAGGGGGGGGGCGCTGAACAAAGGGTAAGAGCCCAAAATGAGTGCCATCCTCTTCCATCACTATCCTATTACATTGGTACCTTGGTTCATGAACTCAATTCTCTCCATAATTCTGGTTGCAAACTGAACTGGAGAAAAATCAAATTAAATTTCCCCGTAAAGTTAACATTGAACCTAACCACTGAATTTGATTTGGTTCTCGTTCAACTCAGCTTACAATCAGAATCATGGAAATAATCAAGTTCATGAACACATGTACCAGTGTATTGGGTCAGAATCTCTGTAGAAACCACATTTTTAATGTATTTAATACAGGGTCTACAGGGTCCCACTACATAGATCAGACTCAAGAGTGATCCTCCTGGGGCCCGGCAGAATGGCTCAGTGGTCTAAAGCGCCTACTTAGGAGGCTGCAGAGACTTCGGTTAGATCCCCGGCACCACATGCAGCGCCAGCCCTGCCCTCAGGCTGAGCCGGCCATAAAAATAAACAAACAAACAAAAGTTCTGAAACAAGAAAAAAATTAAATTAAATTAAAAAAGAGTGATCC
The DNA here is from genome assembly GCA_004027025.1 of Myocastor coypus. Classification (NCBI taxonomy): domain Eukaryota; kingdom Metazoa; phylum Chordata; class Mammalia; order Rodentia; family Myocastoridae; genus Myocastor; species Myocastor coypus. The sequence goes on along the minus strand of PVJA010043689.1, from coordinate 9,284 downwards.
TCCTATTCCTAAGGAGATAGCTCAGTAGAATAAAGTACCTGCCTGGCAAGCGCAGGGTCCTGAGTTCAATCCCCAGTACCGCCAAAAAAAAAATATGATCCTCCTATTTTCAGCCTCCCAAATGCTGGGATTACAGGAACACCACGACGCCCAGTTTCAACTGCCATTTCAGCATGCCCTGGGGGTCGGGGCCAGCACGGCACCCCGAGGTAGAACCCAGGCCACTGCACTCTGCCTAAGCAGACACTTCAATCCACTGAGTTATCTGGCTAGCCCTAGAAATCTCATTTTCAAGTGAAGTTTCCTGAGCATTTTTGGCAGGCAGAAACCATGAGTTGCTTTCTGCAAAACAGAAAAGCCAGGGGGCCCTAGGGAGGCCAGAGGTAAAGAAGAAAAAGATCTAAGGCAGAATCTGGGCATGGTGGCACATGTCTGTAATCCCAGCACTTGGGAGGCTGAGGCAGGAGGATTGGTGTGAGTTCGAGACCAGCCTGCACTAGAAAAGTGAGCTCAAGGCCAGCCTAAACTGCATAGCAAGACCCTGTCTCAAAAACACAAACAAACAACAACAACAACAAAAAAAAGATCTAAGGCAGGTATCCACTCTCAAAACAGGGCAGGGAGAGGTCTAGGACCAAAATGGTGGTAGCAGCGGTAGCTGCGTCCCGGGCTTCTCAGCTGCTAGGCCGGTCCCACCCACATGTGGGGTAGCCTATGTCGAGTGGGGGCCATGGTGGAGAAGGCTCAGCTCGCATGTGGAAGGCCCTCACCTTCGTGGTGCTCCCGGGGGTGGGCATGAGCATGCTGAATGTTTTCCTGAAGTCGCACCATGGAGAAGAGAGACCCGAGTTCATCGCCTACTTGCACCTCCGCATCAGGACCAAGCCCTTTCCTTGGGAAGATGGTAACCATACTCTGTTCCATAACCCTCATGTGAATCCGCCTCCTACTGGCTATGAAGATGAATGAAGAGAACCTGGACCATCATTACCCAGGCATCAGGCAGCACAGCTCTGACTTGGACCATTGCTCTGTACTTGGACCAGAAAAAGCGTATGGCACCTTAAGCTCACCTTCCTTACTTGTATCAAATGACGACCATCATACTGACCTTCCATCCCTTTGCTTGTGCAAGAGATGGCCTAAATAAATAACTTAAGACTTAAAAAAAAAAAAAAAAAAAAAAAAAAAAAAAAAAAAAAAAAAAAAAAAAAAAAAAAAAAAACAGGGCAGGGATATAGCTTAGTGGTGTAAGTGGTGGCATAACTGTCTGCCTGACAAGCACACAAGCACAAGGTCCTGAGACAAATCCCTTAAAAAAAAAAAAAAAAAACACTCCTGGGAGAATACAGCTCAGTGGCATAGCACCTATCTAGCAGGCACACACACAGGGCCCTGAGTTCAACTGCTGGTACCAAAAATAACCCCACACTTACCTCCAAGATTAAACCTGCAGACCCACTCACTTGGTTTACAAAGATATAAGAGAAGCCGTAAGCCAAGAGAAGACCACCCTGCCTTAATCCCTACTGGCCCTTCCTCCTCAGTCCCTACATTCATCCTTCACTGTCTACCTTCACTACTCCCCCTTTTTTTTTGTCTTTTTGAGACAGGGTCTCACTATGCAGCTCAGGCTGGCCTTGAGCTCACTTTTGTAGCCCAGGCTGGTCTCGAACTCGCACTGATCCTTCTGCCTCAGCCACTCGAGTGCTGGGATTACAGGCGTGTGCCACCACACCCGGCACTACTCCCCCTTCTAAAAGACCACACACCTTACATGGACCATACTATACCCAAAGGCCCTCAGTTTCATTGCATGGAAAGCTGCACCTGCAGATACAAACTAAACTCCAGAATAGCCCATCATTTTGTACCACTAAAAGGAGCCAAGTGGATGCAGGCCTGCCCTGAAGTTCTGTCTCCCATATCCCTTCAGTCTACCTCCCATTCTCCTAACTTTCCTATGCTTTAGTAGTGGGGTCACATATCTTGTCCAGATAACACAGTCCAGGAAAATCAAGGACCAATCAATCTCCTGTATGCCAGGAATATCCACGTCTAAAAGATCTGGCCAGTCATGTCTTGGCTGGGGCCACAGGAGTAGTGAGGTAGCCACAAGGGATCCAAACCACCTGCTAGGCTACAGGGATGCCAAAAGGAAGCCAAGGAAGTATCCAAGAAACAAAACCCTGACTGCAGAACTGGCCAGACTGAGTCCTGGGGGCTGAAGGACCAAGGTAGTTCCCCAGATGATCTCTTAGAAAGGATCCTCAGTAATCACAGGCCAGTGCTCACCCTTCTGTGCTTGAAGCTCCTTTGGTAACTAATAGAGAATAAGCCTAATTTATTCTCACCATTCATCTATTCGGTTACTGCTAGTGTCACTGGATCAAGCAGTCACCGCCCGGGTCACAGCACTGACACACTCAGCCTCACGGACTCGCTTCTATTATCAATAACACTGCCCTCACAGCCTTGGCCACACACCTTGCTCACTACAGGAAATGGGAATGCCTGCACCTGAGACAGACTGGATCAGTACACACCTGAGGTATAGCCTGACAGCTATGAGAGCTGGACAGCACGGGCTACAGGTGGGTAAATGCAAGTGCAGCCTGTAACCACTACCTAGAAAAGCTCTGCTGTTCCCCCACACACACACAGGACGTACCACAGAGGTCTCAGGCCCCATTCTTCCTTGAATGAGGACTCACCAAGATGGCTCAGTAAAGGAGAGGTAGAGACCACAGAACAGGGCTCACAACCAGGTGATGGAAAAGCCACCACAGCTCAGAATCCTAGTGTGGAAATGTGAGTGGCCCTTTCCACACTTTTTCAAGGACCTATTCACCTAAATGTATCCCCAGGAATGAAGCCTAAGGCCTGGAGACAACTGCAGATGACAGACACCATCCCCCTGCCAAAGTCAACAGTGTCTTCCTTCATAACAAGCCAAATCCCACCTAGAACCAACCACCTCATGGAAACTTTTCCTTTGTCACTCTTAGAATTCCCACAGGATGCATGGTAGGAAATTGACAGGAGTTTCCCTTGCCATGCCCCACATTCCCCCTCCTCACTCACACTCTCTATACTTGGAGACAGATCAGCCTCAAATGAGAAGCAAGTACCTACTAGATGATATCATCTCACAAGGAGCAGCTAGGCCTTGTTCTTCTCATCTTGGAGAGGATCCTAAGAAGAGGCTGGAAGGTCCTCCAAGTTCCCCCGCTCTAAGCCCCAAAGTATACAACTCCTACCCATACACATACAAACATTACCATAAAAACATGGAAATATTGAAGTTGAACAGTCAGGAGGACAAGTTCCATCAAGCCCAGGAGCCTCTTGCAAGTCCCTAGAGTGTCTTAGGGTTATGCTCCCAGCTCAGTCTAGCCACAGCTCTCAGGGTCCTTCCCTTCTGGGCTGAGGTGAAGTCTGAAATCAGCTCCTGGCCTTCCCTCTCTTATCAAGCTAACTAAGGGCCCATCCCCATGACCCCACCCCCACCAGATTTTCTTGCTTTGCCACTCCTGGCTAAACCTGGGCTCAAGACAGGCTGTCCCTCCTCAGAGCCCTCCCCCAGCCCAAGTACCTAAGCCTTAGGGCAAGGCCCCTCCCAGCAGGAAGCAAATCCTGGTGGTGCCAGGCAGGCGCAAACTGGACAGGCTTGTTTGGAAGCCCCTAACCAGGAACTAGGACCTATCTTAGGAAGGGGCTCTCTGCCCCCCAGCAGGATCCCAAATCTCTCCAGATTCCACGTTCCATGGGTTCTCACAGATTCAGGCTCTGGAGTCAAAGGCATTTACCCTCCAATATCAATAAATTATTTAACCTCCTAGTCTCATTTACTGGCCCCCAAAAGAGACTCATGCTGACCTGGAAGGATGGGGGGGCCTCACAAGTGCCTGCCCTATCACCATGCCTTAAAACTCCTCAGGTAGTAAGCAAGTCTGTGACTACCAGAGGGCAGAAACCAGCAGATTTAGTCTAGTCACAGGGGTCAACCACTGAGTTTGTACTTAGAAAATGCAGCTGAAAGATTAAAAAAAAAAAAAAAAGCTCACAAATGTCTTACACATGCCTGGCAGGCAGTGTGTGCATGCACCTGGGTTGGTCTCATTTTTTTTTTTTTTATTCTTTTTTTTCTTTAATTTATTTTATTTTATTTATTTATTTTTTTCTTGTTTCAGAACCTTTGTTTATTCACTCATTTTTATGGCCGGCTCAGCCCACCCCAAGAGCAGGGCTGGCGCAGCATGTGGTGCTGGGGATCGAACCGCGGTCCCTGAAGCTACCCAAGTTTTCCCAAACAGACGCTATAGACCACTGAGCCATCCCGCCGGGCCTCTCATTTATTTTTTAATTCAATGTTTTGTTTTGAAATAGGATCTCACTATGGGCTGGGGAGATAGCTCCGTGGCACAAGTGCCTGCCTGGCAAGTGTAAGTTCATGAGTTTGAACCCCAGTCCTGCAAAAAAAAAAAAAAAAGATCTCACTATGAAGTTCAGGATGACAATACTCCTGCCTCAGCCTCCCTAGTCCTGGGATTACAGGTATGCAGCACCACACCCAGCTCTGAGCTGCCTTCTTGACATCTATTAGTCCATGTTTGATGGTCTTCTGACCATCTCTATCCTATTCTTCTTGCTGCCACTGCCTTTTAAAAATCAGAACAGGCAATCACTGTCAGACCAAACTGCTCACCTCCAGGGCACCCACAACCCAGCATGGCATCCAAGAATCTCATCCAACTCAGGGCTAGCCCCGCCCACCACATTGTGCCTGTGCCAATCTTTATCACTCTATCTTACAATCATTTGTTTGCCTGTCTATCTTCCCCAGGCAATGTACGTGGAAGTGAACTCAAATTCTGTTCCCATTTTAGATGTGGGGACACTGAGGTGGAGAGTTAATCACTGTCCAAGGTCACAAGCAAAGTAAACACTCCACACATCCAGACCAAGCCCAGTTCACTCAAATTACCTTGTAGGGGTCCCTGCTCAGCCAGCTCCAAGAAGTCATGATTAAAACTTGATTAGTTCTTGAGAACAGGCCAGCAGCAGCAACTCAGGAAGAAGAGCCTCTACCTCCCAATGATCAGGTTCTGGGAGCAGTGGCCCTCAGCACCAGTGGACATAAAAAGGTATGGGGTGGGTCTGACAGCTCAAGGTCAACAGGCCCAGCAAAAAAGGCAGAAGCACAAGTCCTCTGGGTAAACTGAACTTTATTCCTTCCTCACTCCAGAACTGCCTAGCAAGCCCTTCTCCAGAGGCTAGGGGCTGACTAAAAGGCACTACCACTCTCCTACCCCACCCCCTCCAATTGGACCCTGACAGACAATAATGCCTCCTAGGAAGGCAGCAGGCCCAGCAGCTCAATAATGCAAAACCCTGTTGCTCCTAGTCCACAACAGCTGACTTCAAGTGCATCGGAGGCTGTGCTTATTAACAAAATGAGAAATCTGATCTATGGAAAGAAAACACTACGTGAGGATTAATCCTGGACTGCAGCTTGTGGGGAAGGTTGGGCTGCTGGCCAAGATGAGGGAGTAAGGACAGGATCCTGCCTACCTGTCCCCAGAGGTGGTACTCTGCAGGAGGATAGCAGACATCACCTCTGCCCCACCTGTGCTGCTTCTTCCAGTAACTACAGCAATCATTACGGTTTTGCTTTAATTAAAGACCAAACTCCCTCAGGCTGCTTCCTCCTCTATGCAGTGCCAGCAACCAGAGGGAGATTTTTCTTTTCAGGAATCGCTTGTAAAAGCTCAGTGACTAATATACAAGTCCCAACAACTGGCAGGGAAGCACTGCAGGGAAACATTCTGGGCATACAGCATCACTCATTCAAACAGCCAGAGAAGCTGGGCAACGTGCTCTTCACAACACCCTAAACTAGCTTGCAGGAAACCAGGAGCCAAAGGAAAACAGATCAAGCTGGGGGAGCTCTGACGACCCTGAAGACAGGGCAGGAAGGTGGAGCACCTCCTCCCAGCTGCCAAGTCTAACAAGTAGGGCCCAGGGATATATTATAATAACCTGAACTGCATAGACAGACGATTCACTTGCAGACAGCAACTTATTCCTTGATCAACCCTGGACCCCAAAGGAGTAAGTTCAGACCCCCAATGCCCACCTCTTACTTCATGGTTTTTGTTTGTTTTGGTGGGAGTGGAGTTTGAACTCACTACCTTGCACTTGCCAGGCAGGCACTTGTGCCACAAAACTATCTCCCCTGTCCCTACGTCCTTCATCTAAAAGTCCCCTAAACCAGCAATCTCACTATAGCTGTCTCTAGACGCCTCAGGCTAGCCCATTTTCAGACCAGTACAGCAACCCTGCTCCAAGATGTCTGCTTGAAGGCCAAGAGAGTCTACTTGCTGGCAGATGGATAGGGAAAGACAGGAGTAAAGCCAGGAGCCAGGGAGTAATAGATGCAAGATCCAGAAAGGTCCTGGGTTTGGGCAAACCAGTGCCATCACGCCATCCATACTTCCTGGTGGGTAGCCCCACACTCAACCTAGTTGAGGTTCTTCCACTACCTGTCAGCTCCCCTTTCCCAGGTGTGTGGAAGTGGCACACCAAACCCTGTAACAGTCTACAACAACCCACCACAGGACTCCTGTGGGCATGTCGTGCTCCTCCTCCCCAGCACATATGTCAGAGGGGTGGCCACCCTGAGTTACCTCCTGCTGTTGGGGGGTGAGGGAACAGGAGATATCTTTCCAGATGTTCTTGGCAATTTTTACTAGAAAAGACACTAGAGACATCGCGGTGATTGAAGACATGGATAAATAACTTCCAACACCACGCCAGCCAGTCAAAATCAGCACTGGGCTCCAGTCCCCCACACTGTCCCAGACTGTTCTGGGTGGGGCCACTGGGAGCTTTATCTGGCTTCATTCCCTCCACTCCTTCTTAAGTCACTACCCCCCGGGGAGAGGCATTTTCCCCAAACACACACACTCGGACCTGTGTGAATATGAACCATCTTGGAAGATAAAGTGACAAGCTGGGGCCCCTCAGCGGCCTCCCTTAACTAGCCTGTCCCCTCCCCCTGCCAGCCGACCCCCTCCCCCCCCAGCCCATCTCTCTTCCTGCCAAGCGGCTGCCTACAAGAGATCTGGGGGCAGGGCAGTGAGCCCACCAGCCTTAGAGGCTAGCCCTCTGCGATCGGCCCCTCCAGGCCTGACTCTGCACCTTCCCCTGCCCCAGCCTGTCTTCCAGCAGAGAAGGGAGCAAGGGGAAAAGGGCCGCATTTCGGGAAATCGCAAAATCCTCCAGCGAGGGGCAGCCGCGGGCGCAGGGCCGTTTGCATAATGGGAGCCCGCCCGCCTGTCAGGCAGAGCAGTTCGCCCGACGCTGTTCGGATTAGATTGCTAATGAAAAGGCACAAAGAACGGGCGCCCGCTCGCCCGCCGACACCGCTCCGCAACCCCGCGCATGGGCTTGGCGCAGCCCAGGGGGCTTTGTACCTGGGGTTCCCCGCAGCCCGCGCCACCCCTCGCGCGCGGGGCACACGGGGCACAAAGCCAGAGCCCTCCAGGGGTCCCGCGTGCGCCCCAGCCAGCTTAGACTGACGCGCGCGCGCCCTCCCACGCGCACAACTCCACGTCGCCCGGGAGCGCGCGCCCACGCCCCTCTCCTCGGGGGCGCGCCCTGCCCGCGGCCCCGGCCCGCGCCCCCCTATCGCCCGGCTGCCCCTCACCTCGTGTGCGTCGGCGGCGGTGTTCCGCCCGCCGGCCGGCCGGCCTTACCCGCGGCCCCTCGTCCTCAGCGCCCGGCTCGCGCTGCCCGCGCCCGCCCCGTCCGCCCGCCGCCGGCCCGGCTCGGCTCCCCGCCCAGCGCGCCCCGAGCGCCGCTCACAGCCGCCCGCTCGGCGCCATCTTGGAAGCTTGTGACGTCGGCGCCGCCTGCTCACCCCTGACCCACATCTGAATGGGCGAGCGGTGGGGCGGGGACAGGGGGCTTGGGCGGGGCCTACTGGGGGTAGGTCTGGGGGACGAGTTTGGAGGAGTCAAGCGTCTGCTAGCCGAACGCAGCGGGGTGGGTTGGGGGTCTGGCTAGCTGCTCCGTAGGAGAAGGGTGCGTAAAAGGAGCCGGGGACCCCGACCCAGGAGCCAGAACGAGATTGCGACTTATCCCGGGACACATTCGGCCGCATAGCTCCCTGAATAGAGCTGGCCTAGGCCCTCCACGGACGCCCATGCCAAGACCCCAATTCAAGGCTGACTGACCCTTGGAGTCTGACCCTGACCCCTTTAGAGCCCCGGGTCACGGACCCCTAGCGACCTGTGCCCTACCTCCCCGACCCCTCCGCGACTCTGCAGTGGCCCCAGTCTCCAAGGCTCACTCCTGAGGACTACAGGCTCTGGTGTGGGCTGCATGGAAAACCTATGTTGTTCGGGTGGAAGAAGGGAACTCCTGTAACCCCTAGCATGGGCGCGCCCGTGAGGCCCAGCGAATCCCCCTGGCCTCCCCTACCTGCTCGGAGGGCACAGAGTTCCTGAGCAAGCTTCACTCAAGCCAGCTTCTTCCTGTGGCCAGTGACTGCTGCCCCTGTCAGGCCTCAGGTCAAGAGGTGCGCCCAGACTAGCCTTCTGGGACCCAGACTTGTGGCCTTCATTCAGATGGCCTCAAGGGACTGGGACTGGTGTGACCCATGGCCACTTCTCTGAGGAGTAGTTTACTGGACCTCTCCCTCCTTTGAACAAATCAAAGGAACCTAGAATTGCTTTATAAGCAAGTTGTCCCCTCTCTTCAGCCATCATTGAAACTCACGTAGTTACTTATCACAGAGGCTAATTATGCGACCTTTCTTTCCTAGTCAATGTACAGGCTTACTGCAATCCCAACAGAACATTTCTTTACCTTTTTTTTTTTAGACAGGGTCTTGCTATGCAGTTCAGGCTGGCCTTGAACCCCCTTTTGTATTCCAGGCTGGTCTCAAACTTGCCTTTTCCTCCTACCTCAGCCTCCCAAGTGCTGGGATTACAGGTGTGCACCACCACCCCTGACAACATTTCTTAGACTTTAATAAGGTTCCAAGTTCACTTAGGAGAGTAAGTAACCAAAAACAGCTATTGTTTTATCCTCTTGTGAACAATATACAGAAATGGGGGTAGATTTCCTCTGACAGATTTTTTTTTTTTTTTTGTCTTTTTTGAGACAGTCTCACTATGCAGTTCAGGCTGGCCTTGAGTTCACTTTTGTAGCCCAGGCTGGTCTCGAACTCACACCAATCCTCCTGCCTCAGCCTCCCGATTGCTGGGATTACAGGC
>PVJA010043688.1:0-16631 GCA_004027025.1 Myocastor coypus | reverse complement strand
TTGTTTGTTTATTTATTTATTTTTATGGCCGGCTCAGCCTGCCCCGAGGGCAGGGCTGGCGCAGCATGTGGTGCCGGGGATTGAACCGCGGTCCCTGCAGCCGCCTAAGCTTTCCTCAGCAGGCGCTTTAGACCACTGAGCCATCCTGCCGGGCCCCTAAGCAGGCACTTTAGTCTGCTGAACTATCTGCCCAGACTTTTTATTTTAAGTGATTTTTTTTTTTTCTTTTTTTGTATTCCTGAATACACTAAAACCAATGTCTAGATTTCATCTGATTTGAAATTATCAGGTCAGACAGACAGCTCAGCAGTCTAAGCACCTGCCTGGCAAGCACATGGACCCAAGTTTGAACTCTGGTACTGCATGCTCAGGTGTGCCGAGCTGGCCATCAAAACCAGGTGTGGTGGCCTGTGCCTGTAATCCTGGCACTTGGGAGGCTGAAAAACAGGGTCACTATGAGTCTGACCTATGTAGTGAGACCCTGTAGATCCTGTTCTAAATACATTAAAAAAAAATAAGAGGGGCCCGGCAGGATGGCTCAGTGGTCTAAAGCGCCTGCTTAGGAAAGCTTGGGCGGCTGCAGGGACCTTGGCTTGATCCCCGGCACCACATGCTGCACCAGCCCAGCCCTCAGGGCAGGCTGAGCCGGCCATACAAATAAATAAACAAACAAAAGTTCTGAAACAAGAAAAAAAAAATTAAAAAAAACATAAGAATAGGGTTGGTGAGAGAACTCAGTGGTCTAAAGTGCCTGCTTAGGAAAGCTTAGGCAACCACAGGGACTGTGGTTCAATCCCTGGCACCACATGCTGTGCCAGCCCCACTCCCAGGTAGGCTGAGCTGGCCATAACAAATAAAGTTTATTAAAAAATAATAAAAATTTGAATCTGATTGAGCCTCTAGAATGAATTTCCAGTTTATAGAAAAAGCATTGGCAGAGACACAAGTTAAACAGGACTGTGGGTTATAAGCAAGAATCCGTGTTGGAATTTTCCTCAGAGGATGTCGGTAAATCTTTTAGACAAATGATGTAGTTTTTCAACAGATGGCCAGGAGAAAAAAGTTCTATGGGTTAAGAAGTTTGAGAAACAAAACAACCAAAAGAAAAATCTCTAAAGCATGTTATTAATATTCCTGCTGGGGAGATAGATTAGTGGCATAAGCACCTGCCTAGTAAGCCTAAGGTCCTGAGTTCAAGCCCCAGTACAAAAGAAAATAAAATAAAAAATAAATTGCCCTTTGTTCTTGGCAGGCTGGGGTTGTATGACCTTTACATCCTTTATCCCTTGGGAGAACCATTCTCTGATGTCACTTAGAAATTTCTGGGGGCTGGGGAGATAGCTCAGTAGAATAAGTGCTTGCCTGGCAAACGCAAGGACCTGAGTTCAATCCCCAGTCCTGCAAAAAAAAAGAAAAAAAAAAAAAAGAAATTTCTGACCCTCACACTGCTGGATATGAGGTCTCTTTTGCTGCTGTCCAGAGGGTGGGTAACTTTATTTTTGCCCAAATCTGCCTTTCTTGATTCCCTCTGGAAGGGGGTTGGCTGGTGGGTGCTGCTATCCTTGTATTTCAATTTCATCCTTCCTCCCATATCATCCTTCAGCATATTCCCAGCACCTGGACAACGAGATCAGTCACAGCAGCTACCTAGGCACTGATTACCCCACAGCCATGACCCCCACATCCCCTCGGCGCTACTCCCCAGTGGCCAAGGACCTGCTGGGGGAGGAAGACATTCCCCGAGAACCGAGGCGAATTGTGATCCACCGAGGCTCCACGGGCCTGGGCTTCAACATTGTGGGTGGCGAGGATGGTGAAGGCATCTTCATCTCCTTCATTCTGGCTGGGGGCCCTGCGGACCTCAGTGGGGAGCTGCGGAAAGGAGACCAGATCTTGTCGGTGAGGGAGGGCCTACCCCTGGCTATACTGTCCCCCAGGGTAGGGCCTGGAGCTCTCAGGGAGGGGCTGGGTGGCCAAAGCCTGGTCCTGCTGGACCACTCCCTCTTGAAGCGCTAGCTCCTTAATTCTGGCTCCTCAGCTTCTTCTCTTTCTAGGTCAATGGTGTTGACCTCCGCAATGCCAGCCATGAGCAGGCTGCCATTGCCCTAAAGAATGCGGGTCAAACGGTCACGATCATCGCTCAGTATAAACCAGAAGGTACCAGGCGTGGGGCTCCCTGTCTTGTGGCTAAGAAGGTCCTCAGAGGACAGGTTTAGGGGTACAGTCCTGTGAGATCAGCCTGGGCAATTTAGCAAGACTGTGCCTCAAACCAAAACAAAACACAGTTCATCCCTTGGTTCAGTCTCTAATACTGAAAGAAAAAAAAAAGATGATGCTCAGAACTCTTGTCTTCTCAGTGATGGCTTTAGTGGTGTGGTGGGGATGGCAATGGAATGAAATAGAGATCAGAAACCTTGTCCTTCTTTAGAGTACAGCCGATTTGAGGCGAAGATCCATGACCTTCGGGAGCAGCTCATGAACAGCAGCCTGGGCTCAGGCACTGCCTCCCTGCGGAGCAACCCCAAAAGGGGTTTCTATATCAGGTCAGAGGCTTCCTGGGCTGGGCCCCTTGCACCCCATTGGGTTTCTACTTCCCATACCCCCGTTTCCTCAGCTCTTTTCCCGAGCCCTGCATGGTTTCTCCCCACAACTCAGACCTAATGACCTAATGTTTAGCTGGTGGAGCTCAGCTGTACAGGTAAACAGAATGCTCCATTTGGATTGGAAAATATCTCTGCCCGATCTCCCCGTTGCCTCCCAGCCCTGGTCACCTTGGCATCTCTTCAAGACCCACAGATTACTTCATAGTTGGGCATCTAAAAGGTCCATAAATGGGGCTTACAGGGTTTCCTTTTATCTTGCTACATTGCCCGGGCTAGCTTCAAACTGCTGGACTAGGGGCTGGGGAGATAACTCAGAATAAGCACTTACCTGGTAAGCACAGGGTCCTGAATTAAATCTCCAGTACTGGCAAAAAAAAAAAAAAAAGAGGGCCAGCGAGATAGCTCAGCAGTCTAAAGCACCTGCTTAGGCAACCACAGGGACCATGGTTCAATCCCCAGCATCACATGCTGCGCCAGCCCCACCCCCAGGGCAGGCTGATCCAGCCATTTTATACATATACATACTATGGACTCAAGTGATCCTTCTACTTCCCTCTACCTTTTGAGTGGCTAGGACATCTATAGCCACTCAAAACATATATACATATATATATATATATGTTGAGCCAGGTGTGGTGGCGCACGCCTGTAATCCCAGCACTTGGGAGGCTGAGGCAGGAGGATCGGTGCGAGTTCGAGACCAACCTGGGCCACAAAAGTGAGCTCAAGGCCAGCCGGAACTGTACAGTGAGACCCTGTCTCAAAAAGACAAAAAACAAAAACATATACATATATGTGTATGTTTATATATATGTGTATATACACACGCACACACACATGTATGTATATATACACACATTTAGGACAGGATACAAGGTCTACAGTAAATCACCATGTAGATAAGACTCGTAATGATTCTCCTGCTTTCAGCTTCCCAAAGAGCTGGAATTACAGGCATGCCCTGGGGGCAGGGCTGACATGGCAGACACACTGGGGATTGAACCCTGGCTACTGCACTCTGCCAAAACAGGCACTCTAGTTTGCTGAGTTATCAAGCTGGCCTAGATTTGGATATTTTGAACATTGTGCTAGCCTTGACATTCCAGTGGGCAGTCAGGAGGACATGGCCCACGGCTCTCTTGGGCCTATCACGTGTCTCCTATCTCTTGAGTAGCATTTGCTACCCATTTAAGGCTAGTCTCATTGATTCTTCCTTTCTACCCCTCCCCCAGTAGTCATGGTGATTCAGCTTTCCACTGTGTTTCTTCTTTTCATTCTTTCTGATCCTGTCCACCTCCTGGTCTTCTCTGCCTCTCTTTTCTTCAGATGTCTTTTAGAGCTGTTGGCCCTGGTGTGACTGCTTCTTGAAAGCCCAAACTTGCATTTGTGGCCATCTTGTTTCTTGCCATGTTGCCTGGGTTGTGTCATAGGCTTGACCCACTCAGCACACCCTAGACAGAGCTTCTGTCTTATTTTGGGTCCACTTGAATACTGGCCTCACATCTGAGGCTTGGCTGTGTTCTCCCTCCCTAGGTGTCTAGAAAGGTCCCCAAGGTGGCACACTTCTGCTGGTCAGATAATACCAACATGATCCTATCCTAGTATTTCTTCCCTTCTTCCCAGTCCCAGCTTAATTGATTCTTTTTCCTTGCTATGGAGGTTGTGACTGATAAGAGTTTGACCAGCTGATGAGGGTTGGTTACCAAAGTTTGCCAACAAGCTACCTTTTAAGGATTTTTGCCTATGATTTTGAGCAGATTCATGGTAACTCATGCGCACACATATTGCAAACTACTTTCGGGAGTTCTCGGTCTCTGCAGACCCCACGCATCATGCAAATCACTGTGGCAATGATGAGTAATAGCAGTTATTTGGGCCCCAGCAGTGTTAGGGTTCTGTGGGGTATACTGCCAATACTCCATGCTTTGTGGCAGACCTCTCGTCCCAAACCTGCAGGTTGGCTGTCACGATGGCTGGCAGATCATTCCTGGAGTCCTCAGCCAGGCCCTAACCCACAGCTCCTTGCCCTTTAGGGCCCTGTTTGATTATGACAAGACCAAGGACTGCGGCTTTCTGAGCCAGGCCCTGAGCTTCCGCTTTGGGGATGTGCTGCATGTCATCGACGCTAGTGATGAGGAGTGGTGGCAGGCACGGCGAGTCCACTCTGACAGTGAGACCGATGACATTGGCTTCATTCCCAGCAAACGGCGGTGAGGCTCCTGGGGTCTGCATTCTTCCTTCCTGTGAAGGCAGTGCAGTTCCCAAAGTTTCCTGGGGTGGGCAGCCAAGAGGGGATTCTTGTGTGCCTGTCGGCTATGATTCCTGACTATGGCTCCCATGAGCCTTTGGGGCAGACAGTTCGTCATGGTGGAACACAGTGCCTAGTGCCACAGGAGAGGTTTTCTGCTTGTGGGGTGGGGGTTGTTAAGCCACTCATTGGGCATTTTCCTATCCTCTGCTGTTCCATGTATCCTGCAGGGTTGAGCGGCGGGAGTGGTCAAGGTTAAAGGCCAAGGTAGGTAGAGCAAGGGTGAGCTGGTTGGCAGGGTGGGGGCTTCACTGAGCTAAGCCCTTAACCATGGCTGCTTTTGCTTTCTAGGATTGGGGCTCCAGCTCTGGATCACAGGGTAGGTAGGGTCAGTTGGGAAGCCCTGGGGCAAGAAGAGCACCAAGTTGTCCTTGACATCCTCAGGAAAGCAAGACAGGGACTCCAGTTCTCCTATCTTGGAGTTCCTTGAAGATGCCCTGTTTTGCACCAGGTCGAGAAGACTCGGTTCTGAGCTATGAGACAGTGACACAGATGGAAGGTGAGCCCTGGTCCCTGATGTGGCCCTGGCCCTTCCCGTCACTGCTCTGCTCATGCTTAAGCACAGCTTTCTCTTCTCAGTGCACTATGCTCGCCCCATCATCATTCTTGGGCCCACCAAGGACCGCGCCAATGACGATCTTCTCTCTGAGTTCCCTGACAAGTTTGGATCCTGTGTTCCCCGTGAGTGCTAGGGCCTTGGATAGAGGTGGAGGTTGGAGTGGGTTGAGGCCCCGAGGAATCCCACTTAAGCGCCACAGGCACATAGATGGCAGAATGCAGCAGTCACAGGGGTCCTTGGAAGAGAGGTGCTTCATAGCTACCCTCATGTTCCACAGTAGCCACACCCAGGCCAGACTTGGGAGGGTCTTGGAGGGTGCAGAGGGAGGTGGGTCTGCCCTTCCCCAGTCTCGGACTCCCTAGCGGCATCTGTCTATGAGGACCACCTGGGCACTCTGGGGGTTTGGTTGATGTATGCAGGTTTTAAGGTAGGGGGATGGTGGTTAGATCTTTGGGGGGTGGGTGACTTCCTGGCAGATACGACACGGCCCAAGCGGGAATATGAGATAGATGGTCGGGATTACCACTTTGTGTCCTCCCGGGAGAAAATGGAGAAGGACATTCAGGCGCACAAGTTCATCGAGGCTGGCCAGTACAACAGCCATCTCTACGGGACTAGTGTCCAGTCCGTGCGAGAGGTGGCAGAGCAGGTAGGGCCTGGCGGGCACCCTGTCCTCTTCCTCCTGCCCTCTGCCCACCCCATTGCCTCCTCCAGCTCTCTCTAACTCTCTTTCTCTCTGTCTCTTTCCCCGCTGGGTCTCCACTTGGCTCCTGCACCTCCTTCTCCTCTTGGGCCGCTCTGTCTGGCTGCCTGCTCTGTGCCCTGCTGCCCTTGCTTCCTGACCTCATGCTCCCTGCTGCCATCTGTCCCCTTCTTCTCTTCCCCCCTCCATGCCCCATTTCTCTTCCTGTGGCCTTCTCTCTGACGGTTTGGCCTCCAACTCGGTCCCTCCTTTCTTTCTTGTTTTCCTCTGTCCCCTCCCTTTTCCTGGGGTCCTTACTCCCCTTCCTCACCCCTCTGCTAACTCCTTTCCCTGCTGCCCCCTCCCTGATCACCCTCCCCCTGCCGCTCCTTTCTCCATCTGCCTCCTCTCTCCCATCTGTCTCTCCTTGATCCTTCCATCTGTCTGTCCTCTGTCTGTCCTCACCCCCATCCTACTTCCTCTTTCCTTTGCTTTCTTTCCTTACCTGTCCATCCTCCCTTCTGCACCCCAACCCACTGTCTGCTGCCCCTGCTCTGCCTTTGTCTTTTGGGTCACCTCCCTGCCTGTTTCTCGTATCCTCCATTCGGTCCCTTCCCGGCCCTTCTGTGCTTGGTTTTCCATCTTTCCCTCTCCGTTTTCTCTCTCTTTTATTCCGTCTGTTCATACCCCTTTCCTGCCATGACTCTGCCCACATGTCTTTTGGCATCCATATCATTTTCCCTTTGGCCAATCTCTGTCCCCAACTTTCCATGTCCTCTGTCCCTTCTTGGCACCTCTGTCTGTCCTTTCCCTACCACCTGCTGGTCCCCCCCCTCCCCCGCCTGCCCCCAGGGGAAGCACTGCATCCTCGATGTCTCAGCCAATGCTGTGCGGCGGCTGCAGGCGGCCCACCTGCACCCTATCGCCATCTTCATCCGCCCCCGATCCCTGGAGAATGTGCTGTGAGTATGGTTCTGGGCGCCTCCCCTCTGCTCCCCACATCTGCAGCCCTGGATCTCAAGTCCTGTCTGTGGAACTCTCCCCTCAGAACCCTGGACAGCAACTTTAGCAGCCCTCCTGGGGGATCTGCATGGGGAGCTGGAACCCAGAGGTTGCAGGGAGGCCCAGGGCTGTACTCCTAGCAGGCCCAGAGGCACATGCCAGTCTGGGCAGGCCAGGGCCATGGGCTGGTAGTAGAGTCTGAATGCCTTTTGTGGAGCCGCAGGCTGGAAGGATGAGCTCTGGAGAGGTTCTGAGAGCACCCACACCTGGCTGGGGTGGGTGATGGGCAGAGACTCACCCATGTCTCTGGATATCAGGAATTGTTTTTTTTTTTTTTTTTGCTATAAGCTCCAAATAAGAAAATACCATTTGGAACCCAACATGCCTGGCTGGAGGAGGAAAAAGGCCAGGCAGGGCACATCCTGAGACCTGCATCTTCCTCCTTCTTCACAGAGAGATTAATAAGCGGATCACAGAGGAGCAAGCCCGCAAAGCCTTCGACAGAGCCACTAAGCTGGAGCAGGAGTTCACGGAGTGCTTCTCAGGTGAGCACCTGAGGCTGTCACCATGGGAGCGACATGCAGCGCGTTTCTGCTCAAATTTGACAAAGCTGCCCCCATTTAAGATGAACCACTCCTGTGGGTGGGCACAGCCCCATAGGTCATGGCTGGATGAATTATTAGAACATGGTACTCCGGCCTCTGCCGATGTCCCATGCTCCTTGGCCAGGCATCCGAGGCCATGGGTCTTACTCCCTCTTCTGCCCGCTTGCAGCCATCGTGGAGGGCGACAGCTTTGAAGAGATCTACCACAAGGTGAAGCGTGTCATCGAGGACCTCTCAGGCCCCTATATTTGGGTCCCAGCTCGAGAGAGACTCTGACTCCCACCCTGGCGTGGCCTGGACTCGCCCTGCCTCTGTCGCCCGGGCCCTTGGTCTGGACTGAATTGCCCAAGTCCTTTGCGCCCCAGCCTCCCTCCCCCCCCTTCTTATTTATTTCCTTTCTAACAGGATCTAGCCCATTGGAGGGGGGACACTCCTCTGCATGTATCCCCGTACCCCAGAACTGGGCTTCTGAGCCCCAGGAACCTGGGGTCTGGGGAAGGGGGAGCCAGGCTCTTGGTTCCAAGCCCTTGCTCCTAAGGACCCTGCCCCTGCTGCCCCCAATGCACACACAGACCCACTGGGGGCTGCCGCACCTCCCTCATCTTTTCCCATACACATTCCAGAAGTCAGGGGCCCTCTCAAGGAGCACCCGCTGCAGGGATGCAGGGCCACAGCCCTCTGCGCTCTCCTGAGGCAGGGTCTGGGGTCGCCCCTGCCCCATCATAACTCCCGATGTCCCTTGATTTCTCATTTTTTTTTCATTTTTTTTCTTCTTAAAGGTGGTTTTTGGGGGGAGAAGTAGGGGGACTCCATGGTGAGTCCCTTGCCTTCCAAATGCCCCCCACCTTTTTTCTTTGCCGGTTTGCATGAGTGGAAGGTCTAACTGTGGCTTTTATTTTTTTCCTGGGAATTTTTTTTTGGGGGGGAAAGGGGAGGGATGGGACTAGGGAGTGGGGAACATGGGAGGGAGGGTGGGAGGGCAAGGGTCAGGGGTTGGGTATTTGGGAGCCAGGGGAAGACTGGAAATGCTGCCGCCTTCTGCAATTTATTTATTTATTTTTCTTTTGAGAGAGTGAAAGGAAGAGACAGATACTTGAAGCAATGTGTGGCCTGCTTATTTGGGATGTGGGTGCAGAGGGGTACAGGGTGGGTCTCTGGGATAAGCGAGCCTGAAAAATTCAGATCATTCTTCACCCTAAGCCATAGAGAAGAGGGTAGCATGAAGAAGGGGCCTTTGAGGGAACTGGCAGTGCTAGAGGTTTTGAAGAACAGGCTCAGAGCAAGGGCCAGAGCTCCATCCAGTCACCAGGAGACCCAAGAAGGGGAGGCCTAGCTGGCACCGGGCCCTGCAAGCTCAGTCCAGCTCCAGTGGTTCTCTTTGCTGCCTCAGGTCTGTAAAGGAGACTACTAAAGTTCTGTGAGGGAGCAGTGGACACACATCTAATGGCCCAAGTCGTCTGTCAGTGCATGGAACACACCTACCCAGCCAGCGTCGTAGCTGAGCCTGGCCTACCTTCCGGGTGGGTGCCCAGCACCTTCCGTTAGCTGGTGCTTGGGCGGGGTCACCTAGCAGCTGTATTGAATATCTCATGTGCCTGATCTAAAACTGCAGCTCGCCGCTGCTGCTGCCCAGCACTGGGCACATCACGCAGCACACTGCCAGCCTATAAAAATAATTAGATGACAAAATTGAAGTGTTTCTGCTGAGCCTTTCCTTTGTATAGTCATGAAGTTACAAAATTGGAGGCCAAACCATTCTGAGTGAGGACCATCTGTAGAGAAGAAATTATGTGCATATAGTTTTGGATAAGGCTGGATTCCAGAGATTACAGAAACTCACTGGTGGGGAATGCTGTGTGAACCGTCATTGGTGGGTTTTTTTTGTTGTTGTTGTTGTTACCAGAGATTGAATTCGGGACCTGGGCTTTCTGGGCAGGTGCATATGCTGTTGAAGTATCCAATCCCTCAGTGGATTTCTTCATGCTTCATCTCTGTAGGAGAGATCTGAGATAGCTTTGCAAATAATGAGGGCAGGAAAATAGAAACTTAGTTCTGAAGATAAATGATCTCAAGGCTTCATTGTAGCTAGGACAAAAAGGGAAATGGTCCATTACCTAGTACATTATTATTATTATTTATTATTTTTTTAGACAAGGTCTTGCTGTATAGTTCAGGGTGGCCTTGAACTCACTGTGTAGCCCAGGCTGGCCTTGAATTTGCAATGACCTTGTCTTAGCCTCCTAAGTGCTGAGATTACAGGTGTGTGTTGCCACTCGATCTAGTACATTGTTATAAAGGAAAAAAATTATTTTAGTTCTTGCAGGCAGTCAGATTTTTCTGGTCCTAAGTCCTAACTGAAGCATGTCAGCTTGCTATGGTTTTCCTTCTATCCCTGTTCATGTTTGACAAGCTGCCACCATGAAGATCTTGGCAGTAGCATGGATAAGCCCCCTGCTGGCAGCAGCTGTGCCATGACTTCGCCCTCTGACTCCGGGGTCCCGTGGGGAATGCCATAAAGAATGTTCTTTGTAGCAACCCATCCTGCATGACCCAACCTCCTGAGTCCTGGGGGTGGAATTCAGGTGGTCTGCAATGGCAAGGACCTCCCTGGTGGTTCTTGTCTGTTGCTAGGTGGAGAAACACTGCTTTGGAGGAGGACTTTTAAGTAATCCTCCTCCAGTCTTGCGTCTGTGTAGGAGCAGGTGGCAAGTAGGAGCAGGTAGGAGTAGGAGACTGCTGAAGTTCTCTGCCATCGGCTAAGGGAGACAGCTGGGAGGTCAGGTGTATGCAGGTTATGCATCTCGATCTATGGAGTTAAGGGTACTTTACCCAGAAGGGGCTGAGTCACCTAATTCTGCAATAGATTTTATTATTTTTGCAGTACTGGGGATCAAATGCAGGAGTGTTCTACCACGGAGCTACATACATTCCTAGATCTTTTTACAGTTTTAAAAATTCATTTTAAGCCGGGCGTGGTGGCGCACGCCTGTAATCCCAGCACTCGGGAGGCTGAGGCAGGAGGATCGGTGCGAGTTCGAGACCAGCCTGGGCTACAAAAGTGAGTTCAAGGCCAGCCTAAACTGCATAGCGAGACCCTGCCTCAAAAAAAAAAAAAAAAAAATTCATTTTATATGAAAATGTGAAGTCATCTAAATTTTTTTGAAGGGAAAAAGTTTCAAGACAGGTTAATAGAATTACAATAATTAATACATTGTGTATATTTTGTGGGTCCAGCGTTTGAACCCACAACCTTGCAACTTGCCAAGCAGGCACTTGTGACACAGAGCCATCTCCCCAGCCCCTATGTATTGTTATATTTGCAGTAGTTATTCAGAGTACAAGATGTATGATATCTTGTCCAAACAATATTAGCACAAACCTTTTCAATGAACTAAGAGAAACTAGCTGTGTATCTTATGTATAAACATTTTCCTTTTTTCCTTCTTTGCTTTCCCCTTTCTCCCATCACATTTTGTCTTTTCCTTTGAACAGTTTCTTCCCAATTTACAATAGCTATTGTACATTTTGGATCTCATTTACTGGTTCAGTTTCTCTAGTCTCACACTGATGAGACAATACCATGTTTACACGTGTGGGTCTGATTTATTTCACTTATGAGTGTGGTCTCAAACTTGAGATCCTCTTGCTTCAGCCTATTGCATAGCTTGGATTTGTATGCATTTGTAAGTTATGGAAGTCATACTTCTTAAAAATATTCATATATAGGGGCCTGGCGGGATGGCTCAGTGGTCTAAAGCGCCTGCATGGGAAGGCTTGGGCGGCTTCAGGGACCACGGTTCGATCCCCGGCACCACATGCTGCGCCAGCCCTACCCTCGGGGCGGGCTGAGCCAGCCATAAAAATGAGTGAATAAACAAACAAAGGTTCTGAAACAAAGAAAAAAATAAATAAATAATTTAAAAAATATTCATTCATATATATATATATATATATATATATATATATATATATATATATGGTTTAAAAGAGACAACCCCCTCCTCCTTCCTTACACATACCAGTCAGGATTGCAGGGTACTTTAGGTACTCAGGATACTGAGTAGCCAGACTGACTTGAGCTTGAATTCTGGTTCCTTTCCTCCCCACCTGCTTTGCATCTTAGTGAATACTTCTTGGGCTCTTCCTTGATGCCACCCAGTGCTCTACATGGTGCAAAGGCAACAGCTATGTTTTCGGGGCACTCAGAGAACTTTAGGTCCATCCAGTGGGGTTGACATAATGGGAAGTAGAGAAAAGCACATGATTTGGAACAATGTACTCTATTAAGCCAGTAAAGTAACCCCTGGGCTTGCTTGTTAGAGCTACGGCGACCAGGTAAGCCTCAGGGGAATATTGGCGCTGAGCCTGGAATGATGATGAAGACTGAGGTGGAGGGAAGGTGGCAGAGAGGGACAAAAGCAGGGCTAAGTTTAGAAGGGTGGATGACAGGAGGGCCTTGGGGCAGAGCAGAGCAGAGCAGAGAGAAATATATGGGTAGAGCAGTAGAGGAGAGAGCTCAGCTTCACACAGGACTTCACAACAAGTGCTTCAACAAGTGCCCTGTGTAGGGGAGTGACCCAGCTCCTGTTTCAGCATGGTGGCTCTGGGTGCTAGTAGACAGTCTCTAGCAGGAGCAGTGGCAAGCCAGGGAGATCAGGTGTTTTTTTTTTTTTTTTTTTTTGTCTTTTTGAGACACGGTCTCACTATGCAGCTCAGGCTGGCCTTGAGCTCATTTTTGTAGCCCAGGCTGGTCTCCAACTCACACCAGTCCTCCTGCCTCAGCCTCCCAAGGGCTGGAATTACAGCCATGCGCCACCACGCCCAGCTTCAGGGAGGTTGTTAAATTTACAGTTACCAAGGAAGGGCTGGGGAGATAGCTCAGTGGCTTAAGTACATGGCTGGCAAGCGCAAGGTCCCATGTTTGATCTCTGGTACTACAAAAAAAAGTTGAGATGATGGTGATGTCACAGGTATTTTGAGCAGTGAAGCTTAACCTCTTGGTTTAGTTCCCTAGATGTAAAATGGTAGTTAAACTGCTTATTTCACTGGATTATTTATCATTTACAGTTCTGCAGATTGAACCCAGGGCTTAGCACAGGATAGGCAAATGCTCTACTACTGAACTACATCCCCAGTCTTTTTTTTTTTTTTTTTTTAAGATCAGATCTTGCTATGTTGCCCAAGCTGAGTTCAAATTTGTGCTCCTCCTATCTCAGTCTCCCAGAGCTCAGTTTGAATTTTTTTTGAGAGAAATTTTGTTATGCAGTGCAGGCTGGCTTTATACTCATGTTTACCCCAGGCTGGCCTCAGATTTGTGGCAATCCTCCTGCCTCAGCCTCCTGAGTACTGGGATTCCAGGCGTGCATCACCATGCCTGGGGCCCAGTTTAGATTCTTGAGAGAAGTAAGGGGAACAGGAACTGCACTTAGCACCATGCTTGGCACAGGGTAGACAATGGTAATGAGAATGATTATGGGCCTCTGTCTAATTTCCATTATGTAATATAACCCGTGTTAAATTTAAACAATAAAAACATTTTAAAAAGCCAAAAAGAAAGTAAATGTAAAAAAAAAAAAATTTCCATTATGGAAAAATGTGAAAAATAAAACCTGGGAACATTTATGAATTTTACAACTTTCTTGAATTGTCACCCTTTAAAAGTAGGAAAAAGAGCCGGGCGTGGTGGCTCACGCCTGTAATCCCAGCACTTGGGAGGCTGAGGCAGGAGGATTGGTGCGAGTTCGAGACCAGCCTGGACTACAAAAGTGAGTGCAGGACCAGCCTCAACTGCATAGCGAGACCCTGTCTCAAAAAGACAAAAAAAAAAAAAAGTAGGAAAAAGGATGGCCAGCCAGATAGTTCAGCAGATTAGAGCATCTGCTTAGGCAGGTGCAGAGACCAGGGTTCAGTCCCTGGCCTGCCATGCTGGCCCCGCCCCAAGGGCATGCTGAGAAGGTGATTGAGACTGGACCTGGTGGTGTATACCTGTAATCCCAGCACTTGGGAAGCTGAAAACAGGAGGAACACTGTGAGTCTGATCTGTGTAGTGAGACCCTGTAGACGCTGTACTAAATATAATAAGTGAATGAATGAATAAAATGCAGGAAAAAAAGAATAGATAGAATCCTAGGCATCTAGGCTGGAAAGTTGGGATGTCATGGGATATAGAGAGGAACTGCAGGGGCTGGGTGGATCCCAGGTGAGAAAGAGCCTGGTAGATAGGAAGCTCAGAACCCCAGTCCTCTAGGCAAAAGCTTTGACAAGTGCAGAGGTGGGGTGCCGATGGCTTTGGTGGGAGGCTGTGTCGGTCCAGAATGGACCTTTGTATGCAGAGGGCTGACTCCTCCTGCCACCCTGGGGTTCTCCACTTCCCTTGCCTCTGCCACTGGTGCCGAATCTTTCCAGCCTGAGTACTTTCACCCTCTCCTGCTTCATCTCAGTGCAGCCCTGCCAGGCCTATCCTAGAGGTCTGCCGCTGCCAGACTCTGTGCAGTCGTGGTGGGAACAAGGCACCAGGCAGAGTCCCCACCCTCGGCCTAGGGCAAGATCAAGGTTGGTCCATCCCAAATATCAGGCTAGGAATGCTGCAAGAGGCAGCTGAAAATTCAGAGCTCTTTCTCTGTGGAAGGCAGGGGCTGCCTGAACTCAGGGATCTTCCCTGGGCCTGAGCTTTTTCCCACTAATATAACTAACTTCTCTTCAGGGTGCACTGAGAGATAACTTCAGCCATTCTGGTCCCGAACTCCCTTGTGCTTTGAAG
Organism: Myocastor coypus; assembly: GCA_004027025.1. Classification (NCBI taxonomy): domain Eukaryota; kingdom Metazoa; phylum Chordata; class Mammalia; order Rodentia; family Myocastoridae; genus Myocastor; species Myocastor coypus. The sequence continues at coordinate 2,112 of PVJA010043688.1, read as the reverse complement.
AGGCCTGAAGTCCAACATTACCTATTAATTAATTAATTAATTAATTAATTAATTGTCCTTTTGAGACAAGGTCTTGCTATACAGTTCAGGCTGGCGTTGAGCTCACTTTTGTAGCCCAGGCTGGTCTTAAGCTCACACCAATCCTCCTGCCTCAGTCTCCCAAGTGCTGGGATTACAGGCAGAGCACTTACTTGTGCAGGTGTTGTGCTAGTGACTTCTTCCTCATCTCGTTTATCCTTGACAATAACTCTCTGGGATGGGCAGGAAACTCACCTTCTGGGGGAGGGCGAGAACTGTCTAACAAGCCTCAAGTGCGTTTCCTCCATACTTTTTTCTGGAGTCTTGTCTCGATTACTTTTTACTCATTGTTGGGACAAAATACCTGACATCCAGGGCCGGAGGTATAGCTCAGTGGACTAAGTGCTTGCTTAGGTAAGTGCAGGGGCCAGGGTTTGATCCCTGGCACCACAAACGGCACCAGTCCTGCCCCTGGGTGAGCTGAGCAGGCGATGAAATCCAGGTGTAATCCCAGCACTAGGGAGGCAGAAATCAGGAGGATGGAGGATCACTACCATGGAGTCTGGGCTGCATAGTGAGACCCTACACACACACACACACACACACACACACACACACACACACATCCAACAACAACAACACAACCCTAAAATACATCCAAATTTAAGGAAGGAAAGGTTTATTTAGCTCACAGTTTGTGGTGCTTTTAGTCTATACTTGGCTAGCTCCCAGGCAGAGTGGCACATGGCAGACAGCAGCAGTTCATGGTGGCAGAAAACAGTAAAGAGCAAAAGGAAAGGGCAGCAGCTGCAGCTTCTAGCAAGCTTCTTGCTCCTGCTTCCATTGTAAACAAACTACCCTGGGTCTGGGGGTGTGGAATTCATACAATGTCCATGCCTTCCTCTTGCACAGGTGAGGATGTTTACAAACTTAGAATCCTGGTTCTCTGCTGAGTCACTTAAACTTCTGAACTTTTCAGACACTTTTGATGTGGTGTATCAACTAGTATTGGTCTCTAATCTGGGTGCCCTCACACCCCTTCTCAGTACCACCTGCCCTTTCTACCAGCCCCTTCTCTGCTCATAGGCTGCTCAGCCTCCCTAACCTGAAAATTTTTTCCTCTTCCTGACTTTCCCACAGGAATTCCATGCTTATTTTGATCCCAGACAGTCTTTAATTGGGCCTTTGGGGTTCCTGAGGAACCCTTGAGGTCATCCCTACTCCCTGGCCTATTTGGTTTCCCCACCTGCAGGGATTCTGTCCTGGGATGCTTTTTTTCTATTCATCCCTGTTCCTGAGTGAGGCTCATCACTGGAAACTTTGTCCTGTGAGGCCAGGCCTGTGACTCTGCCTTCTGTGTCTGCAGCCAGAAATCTCTATGGACTCCAGACCCATCCCCAACAACCTTCTGGATTCTGCTCAGATAGACTGCCATTCCCTCACTGCACATTTAACAGCCACCAGGTCCACAGTATTCCTTTGCTAAAGCTTTGTCCATGTAGCGCACTTGTCCAGTTTGAACCTCATAGTTTGTCACTAGGAGTAATGACAAACTTAACTACTCTTCCTACCTCTCAGCCACCGGAAGCATTTCCCACACAAAGGCCACACATTGTTTATGTCTCAGTTACTCTTCATTCTCGTTGGGGAGACAAATACCTGACACTCAAAATGAAGGAAGGAAAGGTTTATTTAGCTCACAGCTACTGGAAGTTTCAATCCATATTTAGCTGGCTCCAAGACAGAGTGGCACAAGGCAGGGAGCAACCTTTCATGACAGTATCAAAGAGCAGAGAACAAAGGGAGGGGTAGCCACTCAGGCAGCTAGCTGTCCTTTCCCCTTCTTACATTGTAATGCAAATTACCCACCCCAGGGCTGGGGTGTAGCATTCACACCTACAATCTCAGCAAGGGATCAAGAATCAATCATTTTTGTCCTGGGAGTGCACTCAGAAGCAATTGAGACTAGGCATGGTGGCCTGTGCCTGTAATCCCAGAGTGTGGGAGGCTGAAAATAGGAGAATCACGATGAGTTGGATCTGTGTAGTGAGACCCCATAGATCCTGTACTTTTTTTTTTTTTTTTTTTTTTTTC
>PVJA010043686.1:0-16632 GCA_004027025.1 Myocastor coypus | reverse complement strand
GTGAGTCACCACGCCTGGCAAAATTATGTTTTTCATAATATTTTTCCTTCTAGTGGAAGGGCTAGTCTAGGAGTAACATCAATTTATTATCATTATCTTTTTAGTATTAAAATTTAAAACATTTTCAAAACCTTGTCTGTTGTTGTTCTTTTTTTTAAGACATAGTTTTGCTATGTAGTTAAGACTGTCTTGAACTCACTCTGTAGGCCAGCTGCACTTTAATCTATGGCAGTTCTTCCTTGCCAGTGATGGGATTACAGATGTGTACCACCATGCGTGGGACCTTTGTGTGTGTGTGTGTGTGTGTGTGTGTGTGTGTGTCTTTTTGAGACTATGCAGTTCAGGCTGGCGTTGAACTCACTTTTGTAGCCCAGGCTGGTCTCGAACTCGCACTGATTCTCCTGCCTCAGCCTCCCAAGTGCTGGGATTACAAGCGTGCACCACCACTCCAGGCCCCCTTTGTTATTTTGACACTGAAATTTTTTAGTGCCTTTCTCTTGTTCTCATTTGTGTATTTTTTCATGATTTGGTTAAAATTAGACATCTTGTTGATGTATTACATAAAAATATATCTTTCTCAGAGTTTTGTACCCAGAAGCAGAGGATATTCATCTACTCTTTTGTGTTTTGGTCAGCGACTCAAAGTGTTGTGTAGTATTTTCAAGGTACTGGATATTTTTCCTTGCTAATTAATAAGCATTCATTGCCCACACCATGCAAAATATGCCCCTTCTCATTAAAAATCCTTCTGTTAATCATGTGAAACTGATTTTGGGTCTAAGAATTTAGGTCATTCTGCCAAATACAAATACAAATACAAATGTATGAATGTTGAAATAATAGGTGCATGGAACACAGGGCTTTAAATGTTTAGCTGTATATTTTAGGTTTGCCTGTGGAGGTATCTTAAAGTATCCAGGAATGGCAAACACACACAATGCCCAAATCTGAGTTTTTAGTATCGTTACAACTTATGTCTAGATGTATCTTGCCTCTGAAGCCTCATACACTTGTAAGTAGGACATTTAGGAGGTGACAGGATCTAGGGCAACATTGGTGTGTCAGTTACTCTTCTCTCAATTTTGGGACAAATACTTAACACCCAAAATGAAGTAAGGAAAGGTTTATTTAGCTCACAGTTCCTGGAGGTTTTAGTCCATACTCTGCTGGCTTCAAGGCAGACTAGCACATGACAGAGAGCAACAGTTCATGGAAGACAGAACAGCCACAATTGACTATAGACCAACAATGGCAACAAGGAGGGAGTCTGTTTTTCTGTCTCTCTTAAATTATATTCAGGCTCTCTGCCTCAGGATATCTGCCTCAGACCACACCCATAGTCTCAGTAGTACCCAGACCCATAATCTCACCCTTGAACCACCCATAATCCCAGTGGATCTTGAATTAAGCTCAGAAGTCCCCGCCCCGTGATTGCATGAGGCTTTGGGGGGACAACTAGACACAAACCATAACAATTGGTAAACTATTTATTTATTTATTTATAGAATCCAGATTAGTAATAAAAATGATACAGAATTTCCTACACAAAATAATATCAGTTTGACAGTATTTGTTGTATTGTATAGTGTTGTCTTTAATTTCACTATCAGATTACCAGATATATGCATACAAAATTGGAAAATGACAAAAGAAAAAAAGATACAAGAAATTAAAAAGAAACAGGACAAATATGAAAAAAAAGGTAAAAGAAAAAATTAGGCATTGATTTCTGCTGCTCTTTTCCATGGATCAGCAGAAATTTGTAGTACAATTATCCAAACCATCCTGCATACATATATAGGTGTATTTCCCCCCATTCCCTTTCCTGTCCTTCTCCTCATCGGAGTAATTTCTTCCATTTGGACAGAATAATTCGTTTTTCACAGTATTACTCTATTTTATTTCATATATTGTTTACTCTGTAAGAAGTTCTTAGGGAGATGATACAATGATTGCACATGTGGGTGTGATATATTTCACTTATGAGTATGGTCCCTAGTTGTATCCATTTACTGATAAAAGCCCAACTTAACCTTTGTATAGCTGAATAATACTCCCTTGTGCAGAAATACCACATTTATCCTCAGTTGATGGGCATTTGGGTTGCTTCTAAGATTTAGCTATGACAAATTCCAGTTCTGTACACATAGGTGCACATATATCGCTGTAGTATATTTTCAGTTTTTCTGTGAAAATATCCTGGAGAATAGATGGTTTCAGTAGGATCTCTAATGCTAGCTTTTTGAGACATCTCCACCCTGATTTCCATAGTGGTTGTACCAGTGTGCACTCGTACCAACAGTGGAAAACATTTCCTTCTTCCCCACAGCTCCTCCAGTGTTTGTTATTGATTGATTTCTTTAGGATAGCCATTATTTCTGAAGTGAGATAAAATCTCAGTGTTGTTTTGATTTGTATTTCTTGAATGACCAATTATGTTGATGTATTTTCTCATATGTTTACCATTTATTTTTTTTTATCTATGAAGGGCATTTTGAGCTGAGATGCCCATTTTTAGATTGGGTCTTGTAAATTTAGATGGACTGATTTTTCTTTTTCTTTTTCATTCCTTTTTTGTATTTTAGAGAAGGGGCATCAGGGTGTTCAGGGTCTCATCACAAGATCTTAGCAGTGATCCGCCTGTTTACATTTTCCCAAGAGCTGAGTTTATAGGTGCATGCCACCACACTCAGTCTCAATTGCCATCTCAGCACACCCTGGGGGTGGGGCCAACATGGCAGGCCCCTCCTTCTTCTTGCAGGTGCTTTAATCCACTGAGCAATTTGATCCCTAAGGTGAGTGATTTTTGCAAATCTTTTTTTCCCTTTCTTTAAAGCTTTACTGAAAATCAGTAATTATATCACATTATAAAAATTGTAGACAAATATTGAAATGTGAATGATATAAGATGTCGATAATTTGAATTTTATATATGGTATGGAGGAGCAAAATTAAATAACATCTTATTTTGCATTAGAAAAAAAGCAAGTAGGTAAGAAACTAGATTACTTAATTCGGAGGAATGAAAGAAAAAATGTGTTCTCATTGAAAATTTGATACTTAACATGCATACCTTTGAAAACTAAAAGTAAAATATTTTTATACAAACTCTAATATTCTAATATCTCAAGATGTAGCATGTAGAAAATAACAAAGGTCATAATCAAGAAAGCAAGAGAAGTTGCTTCAAATTCTTGGATAAAGAATAAAGAGCTCCCAAAATGGTAGTTATGCAGGACTATGTAAAATACAATGATATTAGATTAATTCATTTAAAAGGTCATTAAAGATTTCTACAAAAAGTATCAATGTTATGTCATTTTATCTATATATCTATATATGTTTGTGTGTGTGTTGTGTGTGCATGTGCGTGCATGCATGCACATGTATAAAAGACAAGGAAGAACTAATATAAAGATAGGAAGCTGAGGCAGGAGGATCAGTGGGAGTGTGAAAACAGTCTGGGCTACGGAGGTGAGCTCAAGGCTAGCCTGAACTGCATAGCAAGACTGTCTCAAAAAGACCAAAAAAAAAAAGAAAAAAGAAAAAAGTCAATGGAAAATAGAAATATACTTTAAAAAGTTTCTAATACTAGAAGAAATATCATAACCATATCTTGTAAGTGGATTATAAGTCAAAGATATAGTACAGTGTAAATGATAAAACAAATGTTAAAATCAAAGTCTACAGAAAATGAAATGTTATTTAAATTAAATATTTTAAAACAATGTTCCAAAATTAAAATTAAGTCTTGAGTCCACCCAAGAGGCCAGAATGTTGTGTATCATATGTATGAATCTGTAATCAATTCAGCGTACTCACACAGTATTTGAATATGTTAATATATGCAAAAATATCAACTAAGAAAGTTTTCATGATAGGAAAGAATTACTAAGAATAAAATATAACAAATACTGGAATGGCAAATATATTACCAGCACTTCTGACAGTTTTGGGATAGGACATTGCACTAAGCTCTAGCATATTGTGGACATGGATTGTGCCCATGACACTTACTGGTGGCCAGCTGTCACTTGTGAGGTTGAATAGCTGCTATTTCCTTGATATTCACTCTGTAGACCTGGGCAGAATTATGGCCCATAGGTTGCAGGAGAAGTAAAAAAAAAATAAAAAAGTAAAATTGTAGAATATGCTGATGGAAATATTTTGCTGTTGTATTCAAAACAATAATTGAAACACTGCTGTTGTATACCTTTTTCTCCTGTGTTTGTTTCCCTTATTTGGTGAGTTCTTTCTTTTCTCCTTCATGGAGTTGTAATCATTTTGATACCTCTCTATAATACCTTTTAGTAGTCTGTGTAGGGTCGACTTTGTCTTCATGAAATTCTTTAGCTATTCTTTGTTATTTAAGTATTTCACTTCTCCATTATGCTTGCAAGACAGTTTTCCAGAATATATCAGTATGGATTGGAATTTGTTTTCTTGCATGACTTTGTTACATGCTCTTCTTGACTTGATGCTTTGTTCGGAGAAATCTGCAACTATTCTGTTGGGTTTCCCTTTAAACATCATCTGTTTCTTTTCTCTAGCAGCTTTTAGTATTCTATTCCTGTGCAGACTTTCGAGGATCTAGATTATTATATGTCTGGGTGTGGTTTTCACTGGGTTGATGTTATTTGGAGTTCTAGATGCTTCAGTTACTGGATGTCAGATTGTTTCCCTTATTGGGGAAGTTTTCTGCTATTATTCTGTCCGTATTCTTTTTATATCATTTGTATTAACTCCTTCTTTCTCATTGATGTCTATTAGTCTCAACGTTGTTCATCTTTGCATCATCTTGCAGATGTTGAATTATTTTTTCCTGCATCCTAGTTGGTTTTAAGAGATCTTTTCTTACCATTTCCCTAGCAGCAATGTCATCTTCAAGGTCTAAAAGTGTAATTTTCACTTTCATTGAAATGGTATTGTCAACTTGTGTTTGAGGTTTTAACTTCTTGTGTATCTCTTTGAATCTGTTCCATGTATTCTATTTCTTTCCTATGTTGCTCATTCAAGGTTTCCATTTTTGTTTTCTCTATTTTTTCAATGTCTTCATTAGAAGCACTCAGTACTTCTTTGATTATAGTTATTATTGTTTATTGGTTCAGAAATTATTTCTGATTTAATTTCCTTTCTGTACTTGTTTCTTTACTTAAGGAGCTATTGTTTCAGAGATTTCAGACGAGTGATTTCCATTTTCTTCTATGCTATTGTCTCTTGCATTTGTTCTGGGTGGGCGGGGCTGGAGAATGCATTTTGCTCCTTCTCCTTGTCATTTTCTATAGTACTGTATTCTGACCTTTGGAGTAGCACTTTGGTACAGTTCTTACCTTTACACAAAGTTCAAACTCGTCCAGGTGTGTGTGGCTTGGGTCTGGCTGCAGTGTTCCACTTCTTGCTGGATCCCATGGAAGTGAACCTGCTGTGCCACTCTGGCAAGATGTTTTACTCCTGGATCTGCTGAATGGGTCTTGCCTGTGGCCTCTGCCTGGAGTTCTGCTGCAAATTCCACCCTGAATCTATCTGATGGATGAAGTCCCACTTATTCACTCACTCACTGGACCTGGATCCTGGTGGAATGAGTTTCTGGTGGGTCCTGGGTGGTTCCACTCACACACCAGGCATAGGTGCTGGGTTGAATGAGTTTCTGGCAGGTCACGGGTGGTCCTACTCTCATGCTCTGCCTCGGTGGAATGGGGAACTGGCAGGCCTCAGGTAGTCCCACTGACATGCTGGGCTGCCTTTGGCTCAAATGGAAATCAATGGGCCTTGGACCATCTCACTCACATGCTGATCCTGAGCTCTGGCTCAAAACAAAAGTTCTTTATATGGGGCCCGGGAGGATGGCTCAGTGGTCTAAAGTGCCTGCTTAGGAAAGCTTAGGCGGCTGCAAGGACCATGGTTCAATCCCCGGCACCACATGCTGTGCCAGCCCTGCCCTCAGGGCAGGCTGAGCTGGCCATAAAAATAAATAAATAAACAAAAGTTCTGAAAAGTTCTTTATATGTTCTAGATAGAAGGGCCAGTTTCTATAATTTTTTTCATGGTGTTTCCTCTTACTGGCTTGATGATTGAACTTGCAGAAACTTTTCAAAAAGATGAGATTCCAGTTGTTGATTCTTTGAAGTACTTCCCATGCAGTTTGGTTTTTGCTCATGAACTCTCCTTCCAGTTTTAGTATGTATCCTCCTGGAGTAATCACTGTTCATTAATTCTCTGCCTATCTCTATGTTTTTATAAAATTTCTACCTACATTTTTACCTAGAAGATTTAGTGTTTTTGTTTTAATGTTTAAATCTTTGATCCATTTTGCCTGTAGTTTAGTGCATGCTAATAGACATGAGTCTAATTTTAGTCTGCTGCATGTGGAAAGCCAATTTTTTTTTTAGCACCATTTATTAAAGAGGCTGTGTTTGGTTCCTTTGTCACTCCATTCAATGTGTTTGGCTCCTTTGTGAAAGATAAGGTCACTCAGTATAATTTTAGTTGTGTATACATTTTCTGATCTGTTCCATTAAGCTAGTACTATGCTGATATTATCACAGTATATTTGTAGTATAATTTCAGGTCTGGTATTGTGGTGCTTCTTACCTTTCCTTTGTTGTGCAGGATTGCTTTTGCTGTTCTGTGTCTTTTCCGGTTCCAGATAAAGTTTATGAATGTTTCTCTAAATCTGTGAGATATACTAATAGAATTTTAATCAAGATTTCACTGGGTCTGTATAACAATTTTGGGAGTATGGTCATTTTCACAATGTTGATTCTTCTTATCCAGGAGCAAGAAGTATGTTTTAATTTTCTGAAATCCTCTTCAGTCTCTTTTTTCAGAGTACTATAATTTTCATTGCATAAGTTTGAGATTGATTCCTAAGTTTTTCATTTTTGGTTTTATTATTAGGAAAGGTATGGTTTCCCTAATTTGGCTCTCATAGCATTCATTGTGTAGAAAAATATCATTGATATTTGAGTGCTGACTATATCCTGATATGCTACTAAATTTGGTTACTAAATCTGTAAGTCTCTTGGTAGAATTATTTGGATCGTCTATGTAGAGTATCATGCCATTTGCAAATAATGATACTTTTATTTTTTCTGTTCTAGTTATTTCTTATATTTGCCTGTCTTGTCTAATTGCTCCAGCTAATGTTTCCAGAACTATAATTGAATATGGGTGGTGATCATCGATGTTTTTTGTGTTTTTCCTGACTTTAAAGTGAACACTTTCAGTTGTTGTCCATTTTGTTTGTCTTAGTTACTCTTCTCTTGTTGTTGGAACAAATACCTGATACCCAAAATGAAGGAAGAAAAGATTTATTTAGCTCACAGTTACTGAAAGTTTCAGTCCATATTTGGCTGGACCACGACTGAGTGGAACAGGACAAACAGCATCCAGTTCATGGTGGCAGAACAGCAACAAAATGGAGACAGAGGCAACCAACCAACCAACCAACCAACCAACCATTGCAACCGAAAACAACAGAGAAGACTGATGAACCAGGACAACAGAGAGCAACAGGGAGAGTCTGTCTCTCTTTCTTTATGTTATATTCAGGCTCTCTGCCTCAGGCTACCCACCTCAGGCCACACTCATAATCTCAGCAGTACTCAGACCCATAGTCCCATTAGTACTAAAACACAATCCCAGTGGATCATGAGTCAAGTCTCAAACTCTAGAATTCCCTGTCCCATGATTGCATGAGGCTTTGAGGCAACAAGTAGACACAAACCATACCAATATTGTCTGTCAATTTTTCATAGATGACTTTTTTTAGGTTGAGATATAAACCATTTATTACAGCTTTTCTATTCCAAGTTTTTATCATGAATGAGTGATGGACTTTGTCTAAAGCTTTTTCTGAATCTTTTCAGAAGATCATGTGTTTTTTGTCTTTGGATCTATTGATGTGATATATTACATTTATAGATTTGTTTATATTGAACTATTCATGTATTCTTTATATGATTCTCACTCATGTAATCTTGACAATTTGAGGCATTCTTTTTGTTAGTATTTCATTGAGGATTGAGAAAAAATTGAGGATTCAGAAAAATTGGGGATTCAGAAAAAATTGACAATTTTTTCTTCTGAAAGTACTGAGTTTACTTTAAAGCCCCACATCATTTTATTATCAATAAATGAAGCCATTTTTGCATTATATGTTGATTTTTTTTATAGTGTACCGATTGGCAAAAAAGAAATAGGATAAACTAAAAAAAAAGAACTGTGGTTTTTAGAAATAGTACAGAGCTAATGCAAAAACCCTTCTTTTTCTGAATTAAGTTATTTAGTTGACTTTTCCTCTCTAGAATTCTTTAATGATATTTTAAAAGGTATTCTTTGTCATAGTTGTTTCTACAGTGTCCCTCAAAAGTGTGCTGAAAGCTTGGTCCCCATAGCAGCAGTAGGTGGCTGTGAAGCCTTTTAAAAATCATTAGGTAACAGAGACTCTAAACTCATCCACATATTAACCTATATTAACTTATTGATGAATTCATATTGGAATGTGTTTGGAGGTAAGAGCTTTGCTCAAAAAAAGACCTTTCTTTCTTGGTTACCTGGCCCCCATGAGGTGAGCAGCTTTCCTCTTCCATGCTTTCCCCAGCACCTTAGTGCTCTTGCTTGCTGTAAAGGCCGACAGTGGTAAGGCTAAGCAAGAAGGACCTCCAAAACCCTGACCTGAATGAAACCTTTTCTTCTAAATTATTTTTAAATGTATTGTCATAACAATGGAACACTGATTAACACAACCCATTTTTCTTTATATTTACACATTTTCATGGAATAGTGCCACAGAAGATACTATCTCTGCTTGGTTTAATTTGTTCAAACAATTTATGACTAAACTGAAGCAAAAAGTCCAGTATCAAGACCCAAAGGCATTCATAGTTACAATGTGTCCTAAAAAAGGGAAATCACTAAAATATTTCTTAACAGAAACCTATGGGAAAAAACTCTTGGGTAATAAGTCAAATTATATTTTTTAAAAGTTAAAATCTGAGGTCTGTGTCAGAGGATGCCTCTTTAAGCTTACGTGCTATCTCAATTCCATGACAAAACATGCATATTTTCACTGAAATAAGCAATTCAGAAGCATGACTTCAGCATGAGAACATAGTTAAATCAAGAGCTTGGCAAACAAATGTACCTACTGTTTTTATGGAAGGATCATGTGATCTGCTCATTTAATGTGGCATGAAAGTCTACACTATGAGCTCTGCAGAGCTGGTAAAACAGGACATAGAAGTTTCTTCTACAAAGAAATGGGAATGTTATAATTACCACATAAAATTAAAATGTTTCACATATCAGTGCCATTACCTGCAAGTATTTTTGATCACAACTTCACTACGAAACCGTATACATTCTTCTTCACCAAAACTAATGAAACAATTTGGAAACAAGAGACAGAATCTCTCTTTCTCAATTTCCTGCTGGTGAGCTACAGATAGAATTAAGTTGCACTAGTATCAAAAATAGTGTTCTCTATGTAAAAATCATTAAAGTACAAAAATGTCTTGCCACATAATACTATCCCATTTATCTCAAATTTTATCACAATCTTCCTTAACGTAATGTTCATATTTTACATATGTATTCATTTTATTACACATGAAAACACTTCCTAATTATTTTTATTTTTTAAATTTTATTTAATTTTATTTTTTTTTCTTGTTCCAGAACTTTTGTTTATTTATTTATTAGTTTTATGGACAGCTCAGCCTGCCCTGAGGGCAGGGCTGGCGCAGCATGTGGTGCTGGGGATCGAACTGCAGTCCCTGCAGCTGCCTAAGCTTTCCTAAGCAGGCACTTTAGACCACTGAGCCATCCTGCCAGGTCCCTAATTATTTTTAACTTTAAGTAGTTTCTTTTTTTTTTTTTTTTTTGAGACAGGGTCTCCCTATGCAGTTCAGGCTGGCCTTGAGCTCACTTTTGTCGCCCAGGCTGGTCTCGAACTCACATTGATCCTCCTGCCTCAGCCTCCCGAGTGCTGGGATCACAGGCGTGCGCCACCACGCCCAGCTGAAGTAGTTTCTTTTGAAATTAAGATACTTTTGGTTTTTAAATATCTTTTATAAAAGCAATAGGGACTTATTTTTCAAGATGCTTAAGGCAGAATGTCTTAAGATTCATGCTTGGTGCTTTGCCTAGGCTTCTGCTTCCTTTGAACGAGATGGTGCCATCAAGCCTAAAAATGCATACACTGCATTGTTTTCTCAGGCTTCAAAGAAAGCATCACAGTCTCTATGCCACTGGCTATCATTGAAAATCTGAGGTGGCAAGAGATACCCTGTGGCTGGTTGATTGTTTTTAGGTACATTTTCTCTCCTCCACTTCAGATTCTCTTCATTGGCTGCAATATCTTTTTCTTCAAGTTCTATTTTTTATTGTCTGAGAAACAAAGCACATCTTGCTATTTTTTATTCTTAATCTCTGTAGAGTCAGAAGAAGATGCAATGTGTACACGAATCACCATCCTGCCAACAGTGGCTTACGGTTGTTTGGATGCTGAAAACGGCTGTGAAGCAGTTACAACAAGCCATTGAGGATTTTTTCTATGTTCATTAGAGAGATTGGCCTCTAATTCTCTGTTTTAGTTGAGTCTACCTGGTTTTGGTATTAGAATAATCCTTTTTTCCAAGAATGCGTTTGGAAGAATTGGTTCCCTGTTAGTTTCATAGAAGAGTTTAGAATAGTTAGCACTTAATCTTCTCTAAAGTTCTTGTAGAATTGAGCTGTGAATCCGCCTAGCCTTGGCTTTTCCATGTTGCTAAGAGTTTTTTATTACTGCACTTTTGATTTCATTTCCTGTTATTCAGATTTTAAAAAGTTTTTATATCTTCTTGACTCAGCTGTGCCAATTCATATGTGTCTAGGAAACTGTCCATTTCTTTATTATCCACCCTGTAAGAGTAAGATTTTGCAAGTAGGTATTGATGATCTTCTGAATTTCTATAGTTTTCTCAGTGATTTCATCCTTTTCATTTCTCTCTGTCTCTGTCTCTGTCTCTGTCTCTGTCTCTGTCTCTGTCTCTGTCTCCGTCTCTGTCTCTGTCTCTGTCTCTTTATTTCTTTTTCAGTAGTCACAAATTTTTCTTAGATGAGAGATGCTCCAGATTATCGCAAAGGTAACTGTTAAGCACTGCTAACGACCATACCAGAGAAGAGGAAATATTCTTGTTTGTAGGAAAAGACAGAAATAATGCCTAAGGTTCAGGTCTATCCTCTCAGGACAGCAGTGTCACCAGTGCCATCAAGAAACAGCCTGGAAGAGCTGGTTCAGCTTGGCTAACAGTTCTTCCAGTTCTGGATGAGCTCTGAACCTTCCCTTCAAGTCCTCTTTAGTATGCTTTCTTACTGACAACTTGACTCCTTCAGGAAGATTAGTCTGGAGTATTTCCAAGAAAATCTCTGCAAATGTAGCATCAGACCGTGGTTCTGAACTACTTGCTCATGGGTGGTAAGGACTGAGTCCAGAAACATTTAGTGCCTTAGTCCTGCATGTGGAACACTTTCACGGTTGTGGTGTGTATTGGATAACTTTCATCAATCTTGATGGAGAGATGGTTGAAGAGATTGTGTACATATTAAGAATTACTTTCTGCCAGGGTCTTATCATATGCAGTCAGGTGAACATTTAAAACCCCATATTCATAATCTGTCCCCAAATTAATTGGCTTCGCTTCCACTTTTCCACTCTTCTTCTTGAGCTCTTGTCATGTAATTAAGTTCTTATATCTTCCAATGCTATGAATGTGCTTTGTCTTTTACTGACAACTGGTACAGAGTAGAATGCTACCTGTGTAATACATAGGACTCTTATTGGCAATGAAAAGGCTTCTTTTAAATTGGTATTGCCTGGCAAGCACAAGGGCCTGAGTTCAATCCCTGGTTCTGCAAACAAACAAACAAACAAACAAACAAACAAACATTGTTCTGCAGATGCAGCACCTTTCCCAGGGTTCTATTCATTTTTTCTTGCTGCAGTCTCTTGCTGTGAAAACTGAAAATGTATTCCTGCAGCTGCAACCCATGAGCCACTGAAAATGCTCCCTTTTCATTTCTTATTGCATGAATTTGAATCTTGTCTTCTTTTATTGTTAAGTTTGGTTAGGGGTTTATCAATTTTCTTTCAAGGAACCAACTTTGTGATTCATTAATTGTTTGCATTGTTTTCTTTGTCTTGATTGCAGTCATTTCAGCTTTAGTTATTATTATTTCCTTCCTTTTTTGAGCCTGGGGCTTGATTTGCTCTAACATTTGTTGACAAACTTTTTAGAGCTTTCAGTGATACAAATTTTACTCTGTTGCAAATGGATACTAGGTTTGCCACCACTATCTAGGATATGTATGTGTGTGTGTGTGTGTGTGTGTGTGTGTGTGTGTGTGTGTTTGTGTATCAAGGGTATGATATTGCAATCAAGACTGTATGCTAATTTAATGTTTAACACAGTTGTAAATATAGGTAATGTAATCCTGAGGCTGAGTGTTTGCAAACCATAGTTTTAAAGCTTGGAAGGAACATGAAGGGAGAGATGGAAGATAGACTGGGTGCTGCTACTTATTACTTTGCTGGATTCTGCCTGCCACATCATGAACTATTTCTGCACCGTGATGGCACTCTGCCATGCTGCCCTGCCTTTGAACCAGTCAACTGTGGACTGAAATCTTTACAATCTGTGACCTGAATGAGATAAATCTTTCTTCCTTTAATTTATGGATGTCAGGTATTTTGCCTCAAAAGTGAGAAAAGTAGCTAAGACGGATATGCTGCTCTAATAGGGGGAACTCAGAGTTCCTGAGAGAAATCATGGATTCTGTTGCTGAAGTAGAGAATGTACAGTGTTAATGTAGATCATATTGTAGTACCAGAACATGAATAAGGAAATGTCTCAGAAACAGAATGATTAGTAATGTGAAAGGGATACAAGAGCTAACCAGAAAAGCTATTAATGGTCAAAGCCAGAATAGTTCAAGCAAAAACCAAATCCTTAGTGTTGGCTTTAAACTCACAGTATGAAATATCCATCATTCCGCATCTAAATGAGTATTTAAGTTAATATAGAAAATAAGTAAATGAGTTAATAGGGAAAAAATGGATAATGTGCCATACAAAAGCTTCCAAATAATCTATGCAGATACTTCTGTAAGGAAGAACATAAATTTTCACCTTAAAATGTATGCTTTGATTAGTGACTTCCTTCCAAAGAGTACAATATTGAACTAAGTAGAAAGAAGTGACTATACAAGGAGAAACTTGTCAAATACCTTTTAAATAAATGATCAAAATTAATATTATCAATTAATATTGTCATGTTGGGTATCCTGTATCTCTGGTATTTGATCAGAATCAGAGTATTTCTCTGTAGTCTTTCTTTCTGAAAATCTGTAATATTTTAAAACAGGGTGCTGTTAATCTATAACCTCAGTCTGATGATTAGACAAACCTGGTTTGAGGATATCCTACACATGTCCTGCTCTGTATTCTTCAAAGCTATGAAGGTCATCAATACTACCTAGTCTTCAAAGCTGTCCCAACCCAGAGAAGCCTGTGGAGGAATGAAAGCTAATAATAATTTGGCTAGGATAGGATCTTAGAACCTTAAGAGGACATTGAAAAAAAGAAAATAATTGGAATAAAGTGTGAAGATCATACTTTAATTCTTTCTTGTATTAATCTTTATAAAAGTGGTTATAAAGAGAATTTTCAAGATTCACTTCTTCCACTTTTATTAATTAATGTAAATTTTAATGTCATATATGTCTGCCTTCAGTATATTTGTGTATTTGTTATTGGTGTGTGGCATGGTTTTTTTTTTAATGTTCAAGATATTATTGATTTGAATAATTAATTGATGTTTGAGATTCTAGTAGTGTTCTGTTAGTTCCAGATTTGGCCAGTTGTGCTCTTTTGACCTGCTTCTTAATTTGCTTGAGGACTTTCTTTCTGGAATAGTGAGAAGTTCTAGGTTCATCCTGTAATGTTTGCCTCAGTCCTAGAACCCATGACTCTGAAACACCTTACTTGCTTTCAGTCATTTACGAATGCTACTGGAAACTAAGATTTATCATTAGGCAAAATGTAATTCTCCGTGATACCTAGAGCACCCCTGTGTATGTGACATACTCTTTTTTAATGTCATCTTTAAAAAGTTGCTCTTTGTTCATAGAATTTTGATACTAAATCGCTTAAGGATCTGTGTAATTGGAGTGCAGTCCCATTTAGAAATAGTATGCAATTTATATGCAACATTTGTAAGTTTGATGACAGTTTACATTTATATGCTCTCAGAGATAGATGTACTTGTAGAATATCCAAATGACATCATACATCTATCTTTATGTTTACAGTATTTTTATAAGTAATGTTTTAAAGGCAAATTGTGGTGTTAGAAAGGTAAATTTAAGGAAACAGCAGTAAATATTTAAATAAATATTTAGGTTAACAAGTTACTCAGTTTTCAATAAATATGTAATTATTTCATGATAGTCTGGATATTTGATATATATCAGCTATGTTTGATATTGAGGCTATCATAAAAAAAGTAAAAATGCTATGCTGTGTTGTGGAACTTTAATTAATTAATTAGTTTATTATGGTATTAAGGATCAAACTTGGGACCTTATATTTACCGGGCAGCTCTTATGCCACTGATCAGTCTCCCTGACCCTGTTATCAAACATTGAATCTTTTGTATTTATCAAACAACAAACAAAAAAGTCATTTTAAATATCTTATACTTTACTTCCAAACTAAATTGTTTTCCTAATTACCATCAAAGACAGTTTTTAGTTTGTTGAATGTCCTAGTTTAGAGTGAAGTTTTTTTTAACCCATGTCTATTATGTTTAGATCTTATCTACACTTAAAAATACAGTTGTTGGCACTACTAGTTTAATTTGTGAATGTGGAATAGCTAGAAGTATGTCATTCTTACTAAAATCTAAGTATAGAATGAATTGTTGTGTATTGGTCACGTTAATAGTCTTAAAGTCTAAATTATAAATATTGTTACAATTTAGATGTACAATAATGATCACAGTCATCATAGTGATTTTGAACCTGTAGAAAATATATCCTAATTTTTTTTTAATGTTGTAAGTAAATGGCAACCGTGGAGTGGCTAGTAGCACTGTATTATTTTATGTATCCTTCTGATCCTTTTTCTTTCTAAAATAAATAAATAAATAAATAAATAAATAAATAAATAAATAAATAAATAAGTAACTGAAGAATTCACCACAAAATCTAGAACTGATGGAAAGAGTAAAGTTGGATTTTGTAATAATTGTCTGGTTATCACATCCTCCTTTGTAGAAGCAGTCACTGCTGTCATTTTGTAATTCTTTTTATCTCATTGACCATAAATAAGGTTTTTTTTTTTTTTTTTTTTGCGGGACCAGAGTTTGAACTCATCACCTTACACTTGCTAGATAGGCACTTTTTGAATGGAGCTATCTCCTCAGACCCCCATAAATAGGTTTAAATAAGAATATTTAGCATGTTTTTAATGGGAAAAAAATCTGGGAAAGTGGCAAACCCTTAGTAGCATCAGTCCTCCCCTTTTTGTGTTATTGATCTCCCAATATCTCAACAATCCACAATAATGCCTGTTAAATAATGAACACTGAACATTGAAAAATATGGCTTAAGTGATTGAACATACAAATATTGACGAACTTACTGTAATATGTTTTGCTTGATTTCCTAATGAGTTTAGCTTTAAAGTAGAAAAGGACGTTATTAAAAAGATGATAATACCTTATTCTAAAGGTTATACTTAAAAAATTTTTGAGTCATATGCAGGAAAATGGTGCATGATATTAAATGGAAAAAATCAGACACAAGCTGAAATATGGCATGGTTTCTCTGTCATGAGAAATCTAAAATATAAATAAATTAAAGAGCAAAATGAAAAGTAGACAATAGGAAACAGGGAAGCAGATCCTTTGCAAATGTGAAGGTGGTCAAGAGACAGAGAAAGAGGAGAGAGAAGAGAAGGGCACGAAAATAAATTAGAATGTGTTATGTACGTATACTAACCCCTCCTGGTGAATGTAATCATTACATGCAGAAGATGTACTACTAAAAATTTTCAAAACCAATTTTGAAATGGAACATTTTAGTAAACAAGTCAAGATATTATGTGACAATTAGAAAAAGGATTGAAGTAAAAAGGCAACTTCTGAAACATTTTAAATTATTATCCTATTCATCTACTAAAATGTAGCCCTGAAGCTTGTTAAAATAAAGGATGTATCATTATCATCTCACAGCTCTGTAGTTAGTATTGAGCCCATATTATAAATTTCCACATCTTTCATTTTCTAAAAACATACTAGGATTTTTCTTTCTTTTTTTTTTTTTCAATTTTTTTATTGTTTAAATTTAACAGTGGTTATATTACATATTTTCATCATCAGATCAGTTTGGATTAATACATATAGGTATATAAGATTGATCAAACAATTAAACATTAACCTTTCTAAATCCACATTACTTTTTTTTTTCTTTTCCCCTTTCTTTTCTTTGAAAGTTGACATATTGCATATTGTCCTCACAGTCATTCTACAGAGTACAGTGTGTGGGAATGACCCACCTCCCTATTGATGTTGCTTAGAAAA
This sequence comes from Myocastor coypus, assembly GCA_004027025.1. Classification (NCBI taxonomy): domain Eukaryota; kingdom Metazoa; phylum Chordata; class Mammalia; order Rodentia; family Myocastoridae; genus Myocastor; species Myocastor coypus. Next base: position 10 of record PVJA010043686.1, on the reverse strand, counting down.
AAAAAAAAAA